>JAOXNO010000002.1:4931865-4968940 GCA_028565335.1 Limnodromus scolopaceus
GGTGTCCCTGCCCAGGGCAGGGGGGTTGGAACTCGATGGTCTTTAAGGTCCCTTCCAACTCTAACCATTCTATGATTTTCCTTTTGAGCACCAGATACACAGAAGGAAGTCCCACCAGACAGCATTTCTGTACCCTACGCTGTAAGGTGGGTACAAGCCCACAAACCACTGTCTGGGAGCTTGCAGGTAACTAGAATGAACTTCTAACATGTCTGTATTTTCACAATATAAAGAACAGTAACAAAAATCCTTCCTTTACAGCCCTGTGGGGTTTATCTTTTCTCCTACTTGCCATTATCTGAACTACCAATTTAAGGATCTAGTATTTCTGTGGCAAGCTGTGGGCACGGTCCAGGAAGCAGCATCACCATCCAGGGACATTCTGCCACTCACTGCAGAGATCGGCACCAATAGGCAATGACTTAAAGAGCTACAACTACAGAAATACAGTAAGATATTGGACAAGCAGAGGATTTCCATTTTTTTTAAGCGAATGAGGAACAGTTTGTTGGTGGATTGCTGATTGACACTACTTAGTTCTGCTGCCAATAATGAATTTTATATTGTAGCTACCCTTGGAATATAGATTCATCTTCTTCCAGAGTGCCTGCTACAGACTGCGCGGCACCAATGACTACTCCTCCCTGCAGCCGGTCTCTCTCCTTCCTCAACCCCAGCAAAAAGGGGAACGTGCCCCACAGGACGAGAAACGCCCCTGTACCTGCTCCAGAACAAGCAAAGGCTTCATTAGCTGTTCTGCTCTAGTCACAGTAAAACCCCATATGCCAGGGATTTAAATGGATTCACACAGGTGTGAAGAAAGTGATCCTTCGCAGCTTTTTCAACAAAGAAACAAGAATACTTAGTTTTCACAGACTCCATTAACAACTATAAAGCTTTTATTTGTGCGTTGCTCATTTACAGTCTGGTTTGGTATCCACCAGGAACACTGCATCCTAACACTGCAGTTGGAACCTGCATCAGTGGCCCTTAGGAGGGGGTTAAAAGATGACAAAAGAGTCTCAGTAAAAACGGATGGTATATTTATTGACTTAAAGGTTCTTAAAAAACCTCAATTCATAGGCAGAAATTACTTTTTCTTCTTTCACATAAACACGTTAGTTTACACCTCTGTAGAACTGCCAAGTGTTTTCATTCTACTACAGAGCAAAGAGGGGGTTATTCATTTTTAGCTGCTTTTCTACCAAAAAGCAGCTCTGCTAAACTCCAGGTGTGATGTTGCTAGCCAGGAAAAATGTTCAGAAAATCAAATCTCCCATGGTAAGCCTCCATTTTTGTAAGTTCAATGTACTATGCTACCTTGTATCTACAGAAGGCATTTCCAAGACTTTTTTCCCCTACTGCTAACAAAAACGACAGCCTCGTTTATTTTCAGTCACATACAAATAACGCAGCCAGTCATCACGATCCAGAGAAATACACGAATGCTCTGATGAAATTCTGGCAGAGACACAGCGAGGACATTGTTATTGGCAGCTCATTAGATACTATATTCCTTTAAGTTTACTGTAAACTTCATGCTTATCATGAAACTCATGTAAGTGCTTTGCTGAACTCATGTCTGTGTCTGGTTTAAATAATTTAAATAGATTCTGATTGCCCTTTGCTTTCAGTGCACTGTGCAGCATTCCGTTCGGGTTTGTGGTAAAAGGGATTCCCCAACAACCGGAGTGAGAAAATGGAAAGGTGTCACTTATGCCATAAGTAGCGGTAACAGAGCTGGCAGCATTCACAAATACGGGCTTACAATGTATTTATTTTAACCATTTTAGTCTAGAGGAACTGAAGGCGTTACAAATAAGATTTTTGTGTCAGAATAAGAAGGAAGGGAAGAAATCGTAGCACCACTAACGAGGTGCAAGATAACAAGTCCACTTTGTACAGACTTTAAACTGTGACTACCATTGACAAAAATCAAATAAACAAAACACATGAGAAAAACAGTAAATAAAATTATGGATGTTTGAGGTTTGTAAGGCAGTGCAAATCATTCCCATTCTGTTTATTACCACATTATCAGAAAACATTCATTTATATACAAGCTGTCACCTCAGTTAGATGTCGTACTCGCACACAGAACATTTTACAGACAAATATTCTTAAATGTTACCTCCAGTGTTGTACCAAGAAGCCATGCTAGCTATTGAGAGAGCATTACAATCCTCTAAATGCTAAAAAACCTCAGACTGTCAGTTTTATCTTTTCTCTTTGGAGATTGTCTTTCTTCACAATTACAGCTCAGCTTCTAAAAGACCACTTAACTGGGCAATTCCCAACGGATTTTCTCACTAGTGATCCAGCAAGGTATTTGGTTCAATGACCACATCTAAAACAACACATCTCTGGGTTTTCTTCTCAGCTTTCATATTGAGACTTAAAGATTGTAACAGACACCTGCCTCCACCACGATATCACACTCTCTGCTTTCTGACTAGCAACTATACTCACATGAAGCCTGGTAAGTGCAACTGCAAGGAAAAGTGAATTTGATGAGAACTGAGCCTCGTGGAGGGTAAATTACTGAGCTTGTTTTAGCTCCTCCTCTACAGAAATCTGCACAGCTCCTCAGGATAATTATTTGCCTTTGAACATCAAAGCTCTACTGTGAATACCTTATCTGTCTATGGCCAGTGCTCTCCAAAGGGCCTGGGTGTCTTAAAAGAATGAAGATATTTTGGAGGAAGGATCACTCCCATGCCTTCCTTAATCTGCTCCGTAATAAGATGAACTTAAATCCTCTGTAGACCAGTAATAAATATATCCAAATAACGTGGGAATTTATAAATAGGAGCCCGCAGTTAATTTGATAATACCTTAAAAACCTTCATGCAAATGTCCCCACTAAATGAAGCAGCATTTTAAAACACAATAATCACAAGAGTAAACAGTACAAATGAGAAAATCTCATGTACGTACCACAGTGCTTCCATTGTGCATGTTGTGTGTGTCCTTATGGGCATGGGCACAGAAATCTATGCAAGCTGTGACACCAGAGAAAGGCCTACCGTCCTTGGATCCCAGCCGGCAGTCTGGGCCCATGTGTTCATTTTCCACCTGAAAGTAAAATAAACTACAGGTACTTGGGACTGAAAGGGAGCAGCTTGGAACCCCACGAGCGCCAACTGCGCTTGTGACGGAATAAATGCAGCCAGTTAAGAACGATCAGAAAACATGTATTTTCCTGTGAAACGTGCAACACTTAGGACTGGATGTCAACGAGATCATCGGCTCAGCCAAAGTTAAAATGTCTTTAAATAATAACACCATTTTATTTACAGTACTAACTGTGAGCCTTTTACAAATGCACAGCTCAGGGCGTAACTTAACCGTCAGCTGAACTGAGGAAGGTGCAGTATTTTAAAGCTAACAAGCACCCACTGCAGGTTATCAGGGGGATTCACCACATCTGTGAGGTCTGCACCTTCTACCCATGAACACACTCCGGGGTTTCATCTTGTTCTCAAGCTACGCTGCCTGTTCTGAGCTACAGCTGCACTAGCTGAACGTCACACACCTACCTGGTTCTGGAAAGCTTCAGGAGCAAGCTTTTTATAAACCGGAGCCACATCGGTAGCTAAAGTTTGCAAATTGTTTTCAAGAAGTTCCTCCTGCAGAGAAAGGTGACATTTAGAACGCTGTAATTTGCTTGAAAAGAACTTAATCCAGTTTAGAGACGCCTGATAAGTGAGCCTCTATCTTATAGTTTGTTAATCTGACTTCTCTTCTGTTGCCCTTTGTCACCAACCACAAATAAGCCTAATTTTGCATGATTAAAATACCAAAATTGTTAAATATAAGTCAACCAAATAAAAATGAAGGATATCTGCTCAGCAAAGAAAGCCAACACACAAAGAACTATTTTCTGTATCATTTCCCCTTTCCAATACATAGACAGTCAAGGAATGAGGTAAATCTAAGAGAGAAAAACCGTGTCACCTGCTGAGCAGAGATGGAACCCCACGTCTTCCTTCAGTGTTTTTGCTTATGGGGCCTTAATTTACGTCAATACAGCCCTGCTGGAAGAATCCTAGGTTTCTGCCTTTTAATTGTATCCATAACTCCCAACAGCATTTAAGGTTCATTTCAGCTCTTAGGGGAAGAGGTATGTTTCTAACATTGCAACAGAACTCTTACTAGGAACATTTGATAAATATTTTGTTCTTTAGAGGTGCAAAACTCAGGACTTTACGGAAATATCTGCTAGATTAGGAAATAATATTCCTTCCCTTGGGGTAAGCCACATAAATGTGAAACTAGCTAGGTGGGCTTCTACGGCAGTGTAACATTTAAGCTCTTATTTACAGAAACAATCCCCAAATTATTTTCCTAAATTTTTGCTTTTCCAGGAAAATCACCAACCAACAGGGAAAGAAAAGGGTGGTGACAGAACTCCCTACTTTGTTTTCCTCCAAGGGCCAGGCTTTGAGAGACAACTGCAGCTTCGGTTTTGTATACTGTATAGTGGCAAAAAATAACAGCTTATTTTATTTTCTTTAATAAAAAAAACCCCCAAAACACATTCATCACCATATATTGTAAACACTAATGTATATAAACATATATATGGACACTTTCACATTTTTCAATGTGATGTTACATTACAAAATGATACTGTGTTTTTAACTCATACTACAGCCAGTTTATTAACTCTTTATCACGACCACAAGTTTTTCTGAACTGCATTGAAGGTAACGCATCCTTAATTATCTGTCCTATGTACTATTCTTACCTAGGAATATTATACCCTTAACCTCATCTCACTCCATCCAGTGCCTCAAATGATCCAAATCTTTCTGGACTTCGAACTATCTTCTTAATTTGCTCTACCTCCTAGCTTTTTGTCATCTGCAAAATCATCAATATTCAATATTTAGCTAAACGAAGTATCTGCTAGAAAACTTAATGACAAAACCAAATGAAGAGAAAAATTATTTACCGGTGATTTCACTTCTTTGAGATGCACTGACAACCTGCACCACTGTCACCTACGGCTGGAGGCCTCTGCACCACGGTTGCCCAAGGGAACACACGCTCCCCTCGCAGGCAAACGTGGTTCTGGGGGACCTGTGTGCTGTGCAGCCCTCATCCCCTCTCAGCTGCAGAATCCAAAGAGGCTTTAAAACAGCTTCCACGGAAAAGGGGAAATAAGGGAATGCACTTTTAGGTCATGCATCTAGAAAATGTCCTGCTTAAGTCATCTTGCTCTTTCAGGCAATTGCTTTTACACTGTGGTAGAAGGCGTTCTCCTCCAAAAAATGTCCGGGTTGCCTGTCAAGCGCAGAGGCCACACCAGGCAGCTCTCGGGGGGGCATCACTTCTAGAGCCTGCAGGGAATGCCATTGTGCTTGACCAAGTGTTCAAATGGAGCTCAGGGTGGCCATTGCACAGACTCAGAGGAAGCGATGCCACCAACAGAGCTTGCAGTCTCACAGGGCGTATTCTGATCCAAGGCAGGCCTATTTGAGCTCTCTATTGAGATCTGGCACAGCCTAATATTTCATTAGACACCACAAATGAAGGCTGCCGCCTTTGCTGATTCCCCAGCTAATGTTATTACAAACGTAAGAAACCTCCAGAGACAACACATGCACAGAATGCTCCGTGCACAGCATTGCGCAGGGGGAGAACCTAAAAAACAGCATCACAGAGAAGGGAAAAGAACAAGGGCAAAGGAAGAGGATTCGTAAAATGAAGAAATGCCCAATAAGCACGTTTTTCTATAAACTGAAAACTTATAAAACTAAATCCCTCTTGAGACAAGCAGAGCTCTCCTCAGCTTGTCCTGCCATAGTCGTGTATTCAGCGAGGAGGGCAGAAGGGCCGCCTGTCCTCTGTCCTGCTGAGGCAGAAGTTGCCCACTTTTAGCGCCAGTGAAGTTTGTGAATACTCACAGCGCGAGGGGACAGCACAACTCAGAGGAGACTGAGGGATTTGCATTCAGGCACGTACACAGAAAAGATGCTTCGTCAATTCTTTCAGGAAAAATTTGGACTTGGGAGGAATATTTAACTCCAGTGAATCAAACGACATCTCACGCTTCCTAGAAACAACCCGTGTCTCACATTGTGTGTACATACGGGTGTGTACAGCACACATTAAAAAGATGCAAGAACACCTCTGCTACTGTCTGGACTTCAACCAGCTCCAACCAGGTCCCTCCTGCAGCTGGCAGCCGTGGAGTTCGGGAGCCGAGGGAGATTATCGGCAGAGTGACCCAAACAGAGAACGAGGTAAGCAACTGCGCGATAGTACATGTCTCTTAAAGCACACCAGATGTGCTAGCAAAGATGTGACACTTTTATCTAAGAGTTCCACAGGGAAATGGTGTGAGGGACACCTACAGTCAGAACAAAAGGCACTTTGAGTTACCCTGAGGAATGTGGGTTCATCAGGCAGCAGTTAGCAGTTTACAACACCTTCATTCCTTCTTCATGAACTTACTTCCCATGTAAAAAGCTGATTTGGTTGGGTTATTTTAGAGGTTCGTTACTTCACATAATCCACCACCGTATTTTCTGTGCTCTCAGCTTTATGCTGTCACTAACACTCATACGCAGCAATTACAGTAGCATTTCACTACACATTTTAAAAAGCATACTGTCCATAGAAAAAACCAGCTTATTCTAGGTGGCTGAGAGAAGACCAGCCGGTCAGACAGCACTGTGAGAGCACTGCAACACAAGGTACAAAATTTTCCATGACAAGGCAAAAGGACTGAACCTGAGGTGCAGCTCTGGTGCCTCAAAGAAACCTTTAGCTGTATTTTATAGATAGAAAAAAATTAGCATTTCATCCAAAGTTACGGAGAGGAGCTAAATATCCTTCCAAAAAAATCATTTAAGGACAATGTTAGGGCATTTAAATACATAGTAAATGACACAGAGTTTTCATACAGTGGAAAAATTACAAACACTACAGTTAAAAAACATTTAGTTGGGTGCCTCTGTGCTAAGCGATGCACACGGGTAAGAGAGAAGGGGTGGATATCCATAGATTTCATTTCCAGTTCTGAAAAATCACTGGAATAAACATTTGGAGGAAAACAAACCAATAAAATACGTAAAATAAATCTTACTTGTTTAGGGTCATCAGTGAGAAGCCTGAATTTCCTGGGGTTTTTGCTTCTGGCAAATTTACAGCCATTGAAATACATACTCCACGAACAGCCAAACGAGAATGACGCTCCACAAGTTTCTGGATCAAGTCCTTGACATGCACAAGTACGACTATGAAAGGAAATAAAGACACGTTAAGTCAGCTGACAACGCAGCTCTTTTTTTTTTAGTTAGTCTTCTTTCTTTTTGGGTCAATGCTATTTGCCATTTCTTTTATAATACATAGCATAACAACACAGGAATTTATAAAACACACGGTTTAAGCAGATACTTTCTGTTAAGGAAATATTTATGTGTAGGGACTGACTTTTTTCCCCATAAAGACAGTCTCAGCTCCCCGAAATCCCACTTCTGGGAAGTACCTAACACTGAGTTATAGCTACATAAACATACCCCTGCTGCTGGATTTTGACTTCATCAGCTGGGTAAAATTCTTATCCAAGAAAATACCACTCCTACTAAAGGTTACCCCTAAATCCAATAATAATTTTGTTACGTGCAGCAAATACCATTAGCTCCAAATTGATCCAACTTTCCAAGTGGAACAACCCCACGTAGCCCGACCCTTGCAGAACACGAGTGTTAGATTCAGGTCCTGCACACCTATTAAGAGTCTGCTTAAATGCCGGCTGCACAAAACTCAGCCCAAAGGCAGCACTGCCACAGAGCCTCAGCTGCAATATATTATCTACTCAATTCAACTAAATTCCTCTCGTAGAGACAAAGGTCCTAATTTTGAGTGTTCCATCTTTCATTTATTTAGAAAAGCCATGCATCACCTCCTTCGCAGGCCTTTAGCACGGCCGCGTGTGCAAAGGGCACACTGAATGTCTTGGGCAGCACGTGCAAAGCCAGGAGAGAAGTTCATTGCCACCCCTGTCCCTGGGCGTAGCGTGTACAACCACCACTGAGAGCCTGGACTCTGGGAAAAACCAGGAACTAAGTTTTATGCTGAAATGACACCTAGTGGTTTGTAATTTTAAATGAGCTTTTGCATATTTATTTATTAGTCTTACTATTGAATTCTCAAGTCATTTATGACAGAACATTCAAAAGGCAACGCAACAATTGCTTACTATTAAAGTCACTTACTCTTCATTTAACGCACACCTCCGGCTGGTGGGACAGCCGTATTTTCTGAGACTCTGTGTCAGTTCCTTGTAGAGCGTATCAGCCAGGAGGTGAGGGATCCCTTCCCAGGCCAGGATGAGAATCACGATGACGGCAGTTTGACAGTGGTGTCCTGCACGCTGACGTACCAAGCACAGCAACTTCTCCTCATCGCTACTTCTTCGTATCACCTGGAAGAATCATTTTGTTTATTCTTTGATAGGTGCGGGAAACACGTAACGTGTTACTCTTCTCTAGGGCACGTAAGGCCTGGAAGAGTAAGAAATGCTGCTGCCCAGAGAACGTCCATCAGCAATTAGGGCTGCGACATCATCACACACTGATTTCTGGTGTAGAACAGAATTTTGCATTGCCTTTTTACCTGTAGAAGTAGCAGGACATTTTACAGGAGGAGGAATATCTTACACGTTCTACACAAACAATAAAAAAGATGGATTAAAAGGAAAATAACCACTAGAAGGAAATAATAATCCTGAGACAACAGATCCGCTGAGAACCTAACAGTTACCTTGAAAATAATAGGGACAACACACTTCCAAGCCCCAGAATGCAGGTACTTTTATGTACACGTGGATGGATACCACAGCTACATATCAGCACATAAAATGGTTCCCACCTCACAAGGTAAGATGAGAAGAAAGCAATGAAAATAAACTCTGTTCTTACTGAAGAAAACAATGAGATTTTTCAGAACGTATCCCTAGACAACCTACATTAAAGTTCTTAGCACAGTGCTAAATTGTTTTACTAAACTGCACGATATGCAAAGCAATCTTTGTCAACCTTATCCATAAAACAAAGACTAACACAATATGGAACAGTGCAATATACGACTGAACTGGAAAAAAAAAAAAAAAAAAGAAAAAAAAGCTAGACAGCCCTACTGCCACATAGTTAGGTTTTCATCACAATCAGAAATGACGTTGCATTGTAAGAAGATCCAAAAAAAAGCATTAAAACTAGGTAATACAAGAACATAATCTGTGAAAATATGTATCTATTCTTCAAACGTATTTTAGCCAGCAGAGCCTGTACGAGGCCTCCAACAAAGGTGTCAGGACCTCGGCATCAAGCTTCAGGCACACTGGGGCTGGACCTCCCTCAGGCACTAGAGGCTAAACCCTCTTCCTCGGCTCCGGAGCAGCGAGTCTCCCTTACTGCCCGCTGCCGGCGAGCCCTGGCCTTCCAGATACTCTCTGCCAGCCCCGCAGCAACACGCTTGCTCAGGGCAAGCAGTCACCCAATCCACCCTTCCCACCCAATCTACCTGACTAGTCATGGTCTACAAAGGCAGGAAGGCAACTGAGTTTCACTTACTCTTTGAATACCTCCAAATAGATACCTGTGTTTTCAGGCAGATTCCCTATTGAACTGCAGCACAGGGGGGATGCATAAAATTTGGGTTTGAAAACGATGAAAATCATGAGTAGTTCCAACACCTACTCAGAAATCATGAGTCGCTCCAACACCTTTTGGAGACAAGATTTGCCAGCTGATTTGTATGTTCTTCACAGTCTGAGGAAACATTCAGGGACTTGCTCTGTTTGTTGCATATTTAACTTAATATTTGGCATCTTGGTGTAAACAATGGGTACACTGGGAATTACAGTTGCAAACTTTCAATAGCAAATAAATATGAATTTTAAATTATTGCATAAAAATGATTAATAAGTTGTATTATTATCATATTCACTATGGCTGTGACAATGTACTGATTCCATTTGCCTTACTGAGGAGGACACTGTCAAATGCATGCTGAAAATAGAAGGATAGCGTGAACTGAAATGTAGGCTGAGATTTTACATATGCTGCTCTCCTGATGACATCATTAAGACAGTTTTGCTGTCGTATGAATTTAACAAGTGTGATGATTCCATAAAGTAAATAGGGGAGGGGAGGCGGTTAAAACAGTGTATGGTTTGGGGATGTTCAAGGGTGAAAAGATCTTGGAACCATCCCCAGTAATTTCACGCTGCAGAAACTGGAATAGAAATAAACTGGAGACAGCTAAAGAGTAATTGAAGAAATGATCAGTCAACTAAAGCCTTTCTGCATCCATTAGTTAGAAAAACAGTAAGAAATCTGATCTGTAAGCACATCAGGCAAAATATCGATAAGCTTCTAGTCATGTTTTGGATTGTACCAATTACTCAGATAAACACAAGCTCAGTAACAAAAGCAAACGCAGTCAGTTTTACTTTTGCTTACTATGTGTATGCATATAATGCAATATAAATATAATTTACTGTAGAGTTAAAAATCTATCTGATGTAGCCAGGCATTGGAAAACAAATGACAGGTTGGAAATCAGTGGAATTACATCAGTGTTAATGTAACCGAGAAGTTGAGAAGTCAAGAAGTGTAGTGGCAGTTGCCCCCATGAGAAAAATTGTTAAATCCTCACAAATGACATGGTGTTTGTGTTGCTGGATTTATTCCATAGTTTTCAGTTGTCCTGCTCAAATGTGCTTTTCTGTGTATGGAGTTGTGGTGTCGCTGTGTGTTTGTTGTTATTACAAAAAGGAGGCTCTGTTTTATTGCTGCTTTGAGAATGTCAGCCATAGCACGTGAAGGGGCAGTTTATGCAGGAGAAGCAACACAGCTCCAGTTCTGTCACGGTCACTCGGCTTTTTCTGCAACTCTATTTATCAAGTGAGTTTTACCTATCATTTCTGTGGCCATTAGTTCCAGATCACAAGTCCTTCCTTGCTCTTTATGATACCTGTCCCTCCTCTTCATTATCCTGAACCGCTTTGTACCATCAGCAGTTTGTCTCCCACTTTTTTCAAATAATTTCTGAATGTACTGAACAGCATCAGTAAAGTTACGCTATCGATAAAACCTGCTTTGTCTGTCCAAACGCTTGAGTTCTACTTACTTGAATTATTTCTTTTAGATTGTTGAAACAACTGTCTCAGCCCTTGGCAGGAGCTCTAGAACAAGGCATCAGTACACTGTGAATAAAAATTACTGGATGTCCTTAAACATAAGCCAGTCTATCTAAATTAGCACGTACATGACTTACATGAGTAGCTACAAGTCCAACTGCAGAAGCTCAACACTCAGCATACCAGATGCTGAATTACCACATGGATGAGAAATTACATTCCAATTTAGGATCCCCAGAATAGTTGTGTTAACTCTGACGTGATATAAACCAGACACCACCAGCAAACAGTACAAAATCTTAATTGTGAGTTAAGTACACTGTTATAAATGAACTGGATTAAAAAAAAAAAGGAACAAAAAGGTCCTTTTTAGGTTTATTTCGTCTCCATGGAGTTCCACTGCAATACTCCCTCCAGCCCAGTCTGAATTTCTTCAGTAAAATAGCTGTGTTGCCTTTGCAGGGTATCAGTAGCCGATTTTAAAGTCAGAACACAGCTTGATGGATCACTGTAATTTCCTGAAACAGGCAACTCATTTAGAACAGTCTGGCTCCAAGTTTTCTTGGAGTCCTCCCTACACAGGACAAGATTCTCTGCTAAACTACAACTCCATAATAATCTAGACCAGTGAAAATTGAGAGCACGGTGCTGTTCAAACCTGCTGCTGTTCCAGCAGGTGATGCTGTGTAACAGACAGCCGTAGCAACGTTCTTGTTTGCCACAGAAGTGCGTCTGCCCTACTATTTCCTAATTCACCCATACACACACATTGAACCACACTAAACTCTTTTCTTACTGCAAAAATGTTATATCCTTTTTTTCTCAGCATGTCCAAGAGATTTTAAAATAGAAATAAATTCCACTTCCCTAAATTGTCTCGAGTATTAGCACATTACATCAAAAGAGTTAGCACAGAACAGTTACCATCACTCACAATACTATGAAGTTACTTTGCTATTTTTACAGCAATATCCCCAAAGTGTGATGCCTGCAACTACCTGCAAACACCTTTTTTCAAGTTGCTACTGGAAGCGGTATTGTCCTGTTCACAAGCAAACAGACTACAGCACATACAGGTTAAGTGATTCTTCTATAATCATGCAACCAATACTGCAGAAACGAGGACAAAATTCAAGTCGTGGCTCCCAGTGCCCTCGTACCCTCCTTACTCCCTCAGACTTCCCTTTCTGTTCTACTGCAGGCAATGGCAAACTGCACTTTGTAGATGGATGACAATTAGAATCTGCTCTCTCAGTTCGTTGAGGTATCTCATTTGTTTTAGTGATAACAGCAACTTAAATGCTTGCTCTTTTATAACACTTGACTTTGTTTACCTTAACATAGCCTTTTTGTTTCATGTTTACTCTATTAAAATATTTGTGTAGTTCGTCATATTAAACAGTACTAAAACACTTTTATTTACTCTGGAAACCATGTAAAGTTTCTAATAATTTTGAATCTCAAAGTATTGCAGCACTTATCAAAGAATGGCTTGACTTTGGATAACGCTACAAACATTTTCATCCAAAATAAACTCCTCCAATTCTGTTTTTAGCAGGTATGCCTCCTAGCAAACAGTGAAAATCGTGCCTGCACAGCTACAGCACCTGCTACACACAGTAACCCAACCTATTACAACATTATGGCAAGGAAGTCATGCTCACTGTCCCAAAAGATAAACAAAGCCTCTACCAACCACCTTCTCCATGTGTCAAAATTAATTTCCTTTCAGAGTTCTCCTGTGGAGAACATCATTGAATCATAAAGACGGTTTAACAAATGAAATGAAAACTTGAAGTACAGTAAGATATTTAAAGCAGAATGGAGCTGCATATTCTCCTTAAACCTGTGGCCATGGGACAGTGAGTCTAGAATTTGGTCCCCTGGCCTTGAACCACCTCCAGGGATGGGACATCCACAGCTTCCCTAGGCAACCTGTTAGAAGGTCTCAACATCCTCACAGTAAAGAATTTCTTCCTAATATCTAATCTAAATCTCCCCTCTTCTATTTTGAAACCATCATCCCTCATCCTATGACTACACTCCCTGATAAAGAGTCCCTCCCCACCTTTTCTGTAGGCCCCCTTTAGATACTCATTCATCAGTTCATTTTCTTTACTAAAATTACACATCTCTCCTAACACTAACAATTACTTAATACATAGAGAGCCTAGAAGCTGAAGTAACTTCTCCGTTTTCTTGCTTTTTCAGTTCCCAATTTCAAGCACTTTCTCAACTCAAGCTAAAATAGGAAACTGAAAAAAAATCATCTTGTCTGCATCCACAGAAGGATCTTATGGCTCATGCAGCACCCAAACTATAGTTTCTGGTATTTAGCTACGAATTCTTATGAGTTCAGTGAAGTATAAAGTCTTGGTTATAACAGTGGGTTATCTAAGCATTACTTTTAAAAAACTGACTAATTTCAGTGGTTAATGTTAGGCTCAGGTCTGAACAGGACTGTAATTTGAATTTTAACTGTATTTTAAAAGTATTAGCAATTGGGTTTTTAACTAATTTTTAATCCACCCCTATTCTTTATGTATCCTACTAATATACAACCAACACTACAGAAAAGATAATAAAGATCTGTCAAATCATAAATACAAAACCCAAAAAAGGCAAACAGTATAGAAGCTGAAGTTTGAGAAACTACTTGCAAAGGTATAAAAGCCCCTCAATACTATGGTTTCAAACAAATTAGTGCCACCAGCAGGCTAACAGACTCTGAAGGGTCAACAGATCACCCGAGTGCTAAAAAAAAAAAAACCAAGTTGCTCAGAGAAGATAAGGCTCAAGATGCAAAACCTGCTTCTGCTGTGTTCACAAAGGAGAAGTTTGGGAAGACTCCTATGTCAGAAACCTTATTCTCAGGGGACAGTCAAGGACTTTTTTTCCTGCAGTCAAAGCCCTAGCAAAAGTGGCTGTAAGACAATAGTGTCAAAAAAACCCAAATCAAACCACCACAACCCCCACCAAACAGTAACAATTTGCCAAGATGGTATCCGCCAAAGAAACTCAAGGATGATCAACTGAAGTACTAAATGTGATGTGCACTGTCTTGATTTAGAATACATCAGTACCAGAGGGCCTGATGATTAACAACAGAATACCACTTTGTAAAAAGGCCGTAGAAGAAAGACGTTGATTCAGTGAGCACCTAAGCCTGGTATTTGTGTGGGGCAAAGCAGTGATCACGCAGGAAGTGTGATGTACAAGGAAAATAAACTTTTCCTGAAGTGAAGTAACAGCTCAATCTTACTGCAGGCCTTTCTAGATTTCCAAACACCACTCAGTAATGTCCCTTTCATAAAGGCTCTTAAAAAACCCCTAATGTGTCTTGGGACAAATCAAAAGACCACACATGAATAATTGGTGAAAAGACACGAAACAAAGGCTGGTATGTCTCCAGTGGGAGCTCTGTAGAACTCTGTTCAAGCCTGGGCTCTTCAGTCTGTTTGTTAAGGGTAAATAAAAGGATGACAACATTTGTTGATGACACTAAGCAATTCAGAGTAGTGAAGACAAGCACAATCTGCAAACAAATGAAGGAGGAGTTCATACTGCTGAGCAGGCAGTAAAATGGCAGATAAAATTCACTGTAGATGTGTGTAGTTAATGCACATGGTGAAACCAATTCTATTTTTAGATAGAGACGGACTCTGAGTTGGCCATTACCATGCAGGAATGAGAACCTGGCATACTGATAGAAAGCACTATGAAAATGCCAAATCACTGCTCTGCAACAGAGAAAAAAAGCAAAACCAACTGCTAAGAATTACTGGGAATAGACCCTGCCTCCAGCTCTGGGAACCACAGAGTTATGAATTCCTGGAAACTAAGTGAGTCTTCTGGGAGGTAACTGCCCTGCTCTTACACCTTTCTGCTATCGGTCAGCGCTGGAGACAGGAGATCGGCAAGAACGACCTCTGCCCTGACCTGGCTGTTTTTATTGCTTCCTATCTCTTGTCTTTAATTTGGAGCTGGACCCTTAAAAATTACATTGCAACTCTGAATAAGGACAGCAGACAGCAATGATAGCTTAGTTGATCCAACGTCCACGAAAATCAGGAGAAGGAACCCATAGGAAATAGGTTTAATCCAGAAAATACTAAGTCCCAAAGCTGCCCTCCTCTGAGGTCAGGAACATGTATCTTTTGACTCCAGTGCAGCAGGATGATGTCCACAGTGAGTTACTCACAAAAAACTAATACAGTCATAAACCATTTCGCACAAGCTGAGGTAACTGTAATTTACCATCAGACATGTTAGGACAAGAGGTAATGGCCTCAAGTTATGCCAGGAGAGGTCTAGATATCAGGAAAAAATTATTACACTGAAAGGGTTATCAAGCATTGGAACAGGCTGCCCAGGGAAGTGGTGGAAATGTCATCCCTGGAGGTATTTAAAAGATGGTTAGATGTAGTGCTTAGAGATACGGTTTAGTGATGGTTTTTGTCAGTGTTAGGTTGACACTTGAACTTGATGATCTGAAAGGTACCTTACAACCTACGCAATTCTGCGATTCTATATTGAAAGCAGAAAAAAAAAACCCCAAGCACCACATCTGTTACCAGCTTAAGCACTGATAAACAATGGGACCAGTGAGTCAAGTCACTTATCAGTGGCTGGTTACAGGGGATGCACGGTAACATGAAACTTTTTATTGTATGAATGGGTTACTAAGAATGGCAGGCCAGCAACTTCAGTACTTCGCAGTTGTTTTTTTTCTTTAACTTATTAAGAAGAAGTATGATGAACTTGGACAAAGAAAAAAAATCTTTGGACAAAACAGAAAAGAAAGAAGAGGACATTTACCCCGGTATATGCCACAGAAAGGTAAGTTATTTTCTAATCATGCAGTTATCACCTACACAGATATTCACACATTGCAGATCTCTGGCAAAACTCAATTAATTCTATTTTGACATAAAAATGAGACAATACAATTTCTGAGGAAAAAAAACCCCTAAAAATCAGAGGTCGAGCAGCCTCGTTGCTACTGCCTGTAATAAAAACAATAGCAAGCTCATCTGCACTGCAGTTTGGCTCACGTGAGTGTCAGTCCAATACCTACACATACAACTATCGTAAGGTTTCAAACCCTAGGTAGTATTTACCAGTAGTATTTAGGTTCAACTAATAGCAGCACTTTTGTCCACAGAGAGGGCCAAAGTACCGTCCTAAAATATAATACATCAAAAAGACCACAGAAGACACACATGTTTATTTCTTCTTAAAATAAGCTTGAAAGAAAAAAGATTCTGCAAGTTTACGGTAACCTTGAAATCTACGAAAGAAAACATCAGCTCCTTTTGGGGAAAGGAGTCTGCCTCAGTTAACGTTTAACGCATCGGGCACATGTTTGGAGCCACTTAAGCAAAAACAATTTAGGAGGGAATCAGTATTATGAAATATAAAAGAATGTATGGACACAGGTATTTTAGAAATCCTCCTTTAATCTTAAAATGTTTCTAATGAACAAATAAGACAAAATTATCTAGTGGAAATAGGGAAAATTGGGAAAAATAGTTCAACATTATCAATGATACGTTCAATTTTTTTCTTATCATATTTGCTTCAGCAGAGCTCCATCATGGTGCTCTCACCAGCAAGTCTCTCAGAAGCCCTAAGGGCAACAGCTTGTCCATCTGCAAAGCAGAAACGAGCCTGTCCTAAAGTACACTGTAAATGAGTAAGTGAAAGTCTCTGTGCAGCTGACAGAACCTTGTGATTGCAATTATCAGAGAGCACAGCAAACTTTTTCCATATGCTTTCAAACAAATTTCACAATTGTGTTTCTTTGGTCATAGCCAAAACCCCAATATGCCCTGTTATAAGGATTAAAACTAGCACTGCCAATGAAAAGTTAATGTAACACATGAAGAATACCAACCCCAAAATGTGGATTTTATACAGGATGAAACACTTCTACAGAGGAGATTTCAACGATTTCCTTCCCTCTCTTGTACTGAACAGTCACACAGTAACAGTTAGCAGGCTTGGAAGAGCATTCATCCTCTTTAGCTCTGAATTTGCGCACAAAAAAAAGTCACTGCTGCATAAAACAAGATTGGAACTTAAATCAACATTGAAGCTTACTCTCACAACCACTTCACATACAGAAATGTGAAAATCTAACTAACTTGAGAGCGGGTCCCTATACCTTAAAATAGCATTTTCTGCATGCATCCGAGTGCTGTCTGACTGTCACATTGTACACACATGTTGGACACCGACAGCCATGCAGACATAGAACAAAATCTACTATTTCTGTTTTACTTAAAAGACAGTATGTTGGTACTAGCAACAGAAAACTCAAGGTTAAGAGTTAGTTTTAAATGTCTTCTTCCTTTCAACTCTTTCTAAGGTAAGGTTTTTTTAACTCCTGTCCTCTGTTAAAACTCAGTGTTTTACTTAGTTGAAACACTGAGAAAAATCATTCCATTCTTTTTAGGTCAGTTGTTTATGAAATTAGTTTTACCATCTTTTTTTCTTGGATGCTGATTTGTTATTAAATATCATCTGCAGCAACATGCACATATGGGATTCCTTTCTGAAAAACAGTTTATGTACTTAGTATGAAAAACACATTTTGACTGTCCCAAACATAAGCAGTATATGTTTAGCATGCAATACCATTCACGTACAATATGTAATAGCCCTATTTTTGTCATGTAGTTACAAATGCTAGTCTACCAACCGTACAGTTATCTTCGTTGCTTTTTCAATCAAGTCTAAAATTCCTAAATACAGCAATATTTTTTTTTCTTTTAAAAATTAAGTTCTTCTATTATTTTCCAAAACTCAGTGTACAAGATTTCCAGTCTACTTTTTACCTCCCTTGGTGGTTTCAGCAAAGATTAAGGACAATGGATTCTTTCCAAGCTCTCTCCTGGAGCTTGTGTCTGTTACCTCATTTCCTGGCTCCTATGAAGCAATGTGAGACAAGACTTTGGTGAAAACTATCACCGCAACATTTACATTTCCAAATACTGAGTTCAGTTCCTCAAAAATAGTAACGAACCTTATGGCACATGAGACTGAACTTCCTCGCCCATCACACTCTCTATCCTTCGGGTGTTCATATAACTGAGATGTTACTGGATAGTTTTCCAGCTCTCCCAAGCAACCATCCTTTTTTTTTCTCTCTTTCACACTTCCCAGTAACATATTTCACTAGACGCTCCCACTTCTGGACACCGTCAGGGTCTTCTTACCCCTGATTTGGTCATCTCTGCTAGCTTTGTTAAGCACCACTCTTTCACACTCATTCAAACCACAGCATAACATACAGCACCACATCTGAAATAAAAAAAATAAACTGTTTTCCTTAGCTTCATCATTCAAGCAGACTCGTACATCGATTAAATGAAGAACCAGACCTTTGTTAAAAATCAGATTATATTTAAACTCAAGGATTACACATTATTTGATATTTAGAAGCCACACAAAACAATCTTACTGCTATAACATAAAAACTTACCCACTTGGCAATTGGACACCCCTGAGAGCTTTTTCCTTCCTTTCCTGTATAAACCACTACCTCTATTCTTACAGCGCTTCCTTTTGCTCCATACCTGCATTAAAAAAAAATTTCATGAGTAAAACAAACCGCTGTAGACCGTAATAAAACAGGAAACGTTTTCAATAAAACAGGAATAACACGTTTATTTTTACTTTACTGAGAGCAGAAAAAAACCAAAATATTTATAATCGCAAAAAATACTTTTCAATTTAAAATCTTATGAGCAAGAGTGATTTTTGACATCTCTCTTCTGATAGTGAGCTGCTGCCACTAAGGAAACATTATTTGGGGAAGAAAATGTTATCTGCATGTGAATCCTAGTGCACTTAGTCACTACTGTGACCTTTCTGTTCACTTTGCCACAGCTTCTTTGCATGCAGGACACTAGAAAACCCAATTCTACCAGCTGCTGATCTCCATTTGTTCCACTTGAACGGCACCTAAGAGCACACTGCACTTGAAATTCAACCCTGAAGTTACAAGAGCTCAGAAAAGACACATGAGTTTGGAACTGAGATGTTAGTGCTCGTCTCATGCACATCTGAACAGGAAAACACTTTACAAATGAATACTGCAAAAAGTTTAGAAAAACAAAGCTAACCAGAGCATCTGATTTCTCATAGTTCTTCTCCTTTCCTGTTTAGACAGTCAAAAATACTGCAAGCATTAAATGCTGAATTTTCCTCACCTGTTCTCCATTATTTCTCTCACAGCAGCAACACTTGGTCCTGTCCCGAGGTGTGTGTAATACGGGCCTTCATCTTTCTCTATAATTTGCTCTGTAAGCAGGTTGAGAAAACTAAGTTGGCACATACAAAATTTATTTACACTACTAAGAGTAATTTTAGGTTTACAGAAACATCTTACAAATTAAATTAGAATACATAAAATTTGTCCCTGAAATGTAATGAATAAAGAGTATAACAGATTTTTCTCCTCGGAGGCATCAAAAATTTTTAATACTTGTTTCCTCCTCTAATCTGTTAGCATTTTTTCTTTATGTTATAAAGTAATCCAAATTACAGTAATATTTGCATTCTTGACAAATTTTCATTGCAGGAGCTGTCATGTGTTGACTAAGTAAGCTTCCCAATATCCTTGTTGGTAGGAAAATCTTATTAATTCATTTTAGACAAAGGAGAATTGAGGGAAAAAACCAAAACTGATAGTTATATGCTATATAAGAAAAAATATAATCCAGGCCTCTTAGCTAGCACTCTGTTGATTCAGAACATTAAAGTAAAGATGAAACAATCTGCCTGTGTACAATTTGTTGTTCATACTCTGACTCGTTTTCCCATCTGTGTCCTTTGATAGTGTGAAAACACAGCATGTCTAACACCATCAATCAAGCTGTATTCGCAAAGTCCTCGATCCCGAGTTCAGTCTGGTATCTCATCCTGCTTCGCAAGTTATTACTCGCCTAAACTCCACCTCACCTCTCCTCTCTGCCACGAGAGGAGGTGCCTAGCAGCCGTTGGCACGGGCTCTTCAAGGCAGACTGGCATTGGTCATCAGGACTAACAGTGACAGTAATAAGACTGCCCACAGCTATGCCCTGCCCCTTATCTAACAGCATTTAGGCAACAATGACAATATACCGGGAAGATATTGCCAGCCCATCGCAGGTAAAAACTAGTTCCAGATCACAAAAATGACATCTGACATACTGCAGATAATTTCACGTAGAGCACAAGTCAGCAGTGAACAAAACAACAAATAGGAAAACTCCTTTTCCTCCTGGGCTTAAATTTAAGTAAAGAATTTAAACCTGCCAGTTGCACTACTAAAACTACTCAATTCTGCTGTGCTTTGCGGGCACAAAGAACACCAGGCGAAAGTTACAGAAAGGGAAAAAGTAATTTCCTCCCATTTCCTAATGGTAAAACACTGATCTTGGATGTATATGGATATATATATTGGATATATATCCAGTATTTTTGCAACAGCTAAGTGCCAAGCACACTTCCTCACATTAAAGGAAGCCACATGAACACACCTCCACCTGAAAGGTACAGGCAAAAGGGAGCAAAAAGACTTACCAACACAGTCACAAGTTGGCAATTCAGATTGTCCTTTTTTTGTAGGTGTATCTATTAAATTCTTTGTAGGGGTGTCAAGAAACTTCATAGGTGATTCAAGGAAACTGCTGAGCGTGTTTTTTGCTGGAGAACACCCTGAGTCGCCTGTGCTCTGTGGGTGGTCAGTACCCAAACTGGTGGACGTCAGAACGGTCACCTCGCCCGCGCACTCCATATTCCTGAGAGCTTCAACAGCACCTGGTACCTGGGCCCCACCACAGGGAACAGGCAGCACCTGCGACTTCGGCTCTACTTGTTGTTCGACAGCACCCTGCTGAATATAGGCTTTGTCTTCACTATGCATTTCGTTAGCTCTCAGGTTAGATTGATTAAATGTCTGAGGCAAAGGATGCATCTGAGTGACATTTGCTGTTTGCTGTACCTGAGAATTAATTTTTTCTGTAAACATCTGTAGGTTTTCACTTGGTCTGTTCGACAAGGATGCTGTTTTCAACTGTGAAACAGCCAGAGGATTATGGGAGGATAGGTCGCTATATTGGTCACGTGCAACAACTTCATTTTTCAGTGGCTCAATGCCTGGGGGGTCGCTGGAGCCCACAGTTTTGATTTGCTCATTCACCTCTTCACAGCCAAACAATCTGTCCTTTTTTTTCTCTTGTGGTACCTCAGGTAAACATCTATGGAATTTTATCTGCGTTTGTGGGAGAAATAACCTAGTTTTTTCTTGTGATGCTGAAGTATTTTGATTCAGTGCTCTCTGTACTTTGGTTCTCGGAGACTTCTTTTCAGACAGAGCTATTCTGGAGTCCTGTGGCATGGTTTGACCAAGCTTGTGCAGTTTTGATGATATCCAAATGTCCTGTAACTCGCTATGCTGGCATGACAACAGCTCTAGCTGGTTTTGATTATTTTGTTGATAGCGTGCTTCTTGAGGCTTCTTTTTGTGTCTTGGTTTCCATGGTACAGCATTTCCTTTCTTATTTGTTGGTTGTTTTTGTTTTAACAGTAAGGAACTATAATTATGCCTAAAAAATACAGATTCTTTTTTCTGCAACAGATCTTGGTTATATTTTGGCTGCCTCTCATGCGATATTAGATTAAGCAGCGATGCCTTTATGTCATTCTTCTGCCCTGGATTTGTCTGGTTTGATTCAATCAGCGCTGCAAGTTGGGTCAGTTGTGTAGCTACATCCTCTTCATCCTGGCTGTGAATTCCTCCTTCCTTAATCAAAGAACTAGCTTCCAAGTTCAAATCGTTACAGGTTGGCTTTTGCTCTAACTGGCCATGAGTTTCCGAGTCGTTACTTGTTTGCTGGACATTACAAGAGGCATTGCAATACCGTGCAACGGTGACTGGATCGTGAGGGTAATTTTTCTTGGTAGTATATCCTGGAAATGATTTTGCATTAGATGTTAAGTCAGATAAAGTTTTGGTATCTCTTGAGGATAACTGTAATTTATACATCTCACCAGCCAGACTGGCAGGTTTATCACGCAACTCAGAAATTGAACTTTGGCCATTGTATAACATTGCCTTATTAGGGAGCTGCTTCTGTGAGTGAGCGCAGTGAGCCAAGAGCTGTTGCTCATTCTGTAAGTAAGTGTCTTTGATTTCTTTTAATGCAGAAGATGTGAAGGAGGATGAAATATCCCTTTTGTAACTATGGAGCAAGTTGGAAGTTGTTTCTTCTGTACATTCAATACTTCCAGTTTTAGCTGGTGAAGTTGTTTCTAAAGGGGCTTCGGATAACTGTGTTAAAGCTTCGATAGCTACAACCTGCTCTACAGTTAAATTTCTGTTTTTAATCAGGGACAAGAAAGTTGGCTGGAGTGAAGAGCCCTCATGCTGTGTCTCTGCGTTAGGTACTTTAAAGCCATCCTTCCCTACATGTGCTTCCTCTTCAGGCAGTGGAGGACAACACAAGCTTTCCTGAAGACCTGAAATGGAACCCGTCTGCAAAACTGCCTTACCAGAATCCTGAAAGATGCCACAAGTGCAGTTTTCCTCTTTCATTAAAACATTTCCTTGCTTTTCTGGGTGAATGCAGCCAACGCCAGTTGTCAGAGTGTTTACTATGTTATTCAGATTGGTACCCTTCGTCCATTGCATAAGAGAGTTGCTTGTCAAATCTGTCCTTTCCTCTACAGATACTTTTCTCAGTGAAGCAACTGCTTCCGGTGGTGAATAATGTAGGGTTTTTATGCCGTTTTTGATGGTCTGTGCAAATGACTTTTTTGGCTCAGCTAACTGACTGGGAGAGACTGCTCTTTCACTGTCTTCAGCATTTTTCAAGTGTTCATTGCCTGTCACAATTCCATGGATATCTCCATTGACATGGACACCAAAGGATGGCTTCTCGTTATGTGCCCACTTCTCTGCTTCTAAGCCCGTCATTCTTTCTTTCTCCTTAGACTGCACATTTTCAATGGGTACTGTTTGGTTTGGTTTCACCCTGTATTTTTCACCATGACCACATATACTGCATTCCATGAGTTCTGGTCTGCGGCCATTTACTGGTTTGTTTTCTAAATTTGCCTATAAAATAATAATAAAAAATTGTTGTAACAGCTGTTCAAAAACATTAAAAATAAGAAGCATACGATTTACAGCAATTAAACCCTATTTTGACAGATATAAGGAGTATCCTAATTAGGCACAGACATTGAAAAAAAACCCCAGGAAGTCATAAAAAACCCTGAAGCCTAAAGATCCTATCCATATTTATAGCTATTTTTTCCACTGTTGGGGGAGCAGAGGAGGAAAGTGTGCGTGCGGCGGTGGTGGTAGACTAAAGAAATAAATGCACAGATAAATGACTTTCACATTTATAATCAGATCTAGGAATTCAATTTTTAAAGAATTTGCATAAGCAGATGAAAGTCTCCCTTGAGTTCAAAGCAGGACTGAAATCCAAAGGATTGTACCACAGAAAGTTTAATAGTAATTTGGTATAATTATATCTAGCTTGCCAGACCTATAAACTGATACAACACTTGGTTGGTCACTCTAGCAAGAATGGCTGGTTTCAGGCTTAGTTTCAAGTTCTTAAAAAATGACAAAACCTAAGCTGAAATGGATAGTAAGCCAATTGACATTAGCTCCCCTGGAAGTTACCCTCTAAACACTGTGTTTAGTGTCTGTATTTAGAGGGTAACTTCCAGGTTTCTGAACAGTCTCCTA
The DNA here is from genome assembly GCA_028565335.1 of Limnodromus scolopaceus. NCBI lineage: Eukaryota > Metazoa > Chordata > Aves > Charadriiformes > Scolopacidae > Limnodromus > Limnodromus scolopaceus. The sequence goes on from JAOXNO010000002.1 coordinate 4,955,772, forward strand.
CATAAACTATGATCGATATTTTAGTAAACTCTAATATTTATTTAAACATATCATTCATCTTCAGTGATACTATACAATTCATATGGTTGAAGCAATGTCCAAATCTGGAGAGTCAGAATACCGTGTCCTGGAAAGAGTACATATATGGGCCTCATTTAAGATGGTATTATGACTATGAAATCAGGAGTTATACAATTTAAGTAAAAAAAAAATTAAGGCAAGAACTCAGGCAGAAACAGCAATAAAGGCGGAAATCCAATTTTTATTACATGAATTAAATTTTATTTCTATTTATATTAAATTTTCCGTCAAATTTAATTTTTAAGTCACAATAGACAGTGCTAGTACTTACTCTTATTGTATCATCTAAGGATTATTTAAATATTCTATAGCCTTAAGCCCTCCTTAACAAGAAAACCAGTACTGCTTTTTGGATCAGATATAAGTAATACAACTAGTTAATTAACCATTTGTTGGCACAGTACGTCTTAGCAGTTCCCAGAAAATAGTAGCCAGTTTAACATAAAACATTCCGTTAAATCGGACATATTTCTGTGGTCACACCAACTGAAATGCATAGACTTCTCTGAAAAACTAACTAAGAAGAATAAATGCAAAATTGATTTATGATTAATCATAACCATCAAGATGGAATTGCCAGAAACCCACAGGCAAAATAAGGCAGATGGACCCAGGTCCATCTGGAGCCCAGTGTTCATCCCACAACTGATTCCTGATTGATAAAAAACCAAACGGGGATCTATAGCATGCCCTAGATACTGCCAGAGACATACATTCTCATGGAAATGCTACATAAAAACACATCAAGCACCTATGCTGCTAAATCAAACCTACGGAAACCACATAAAGAAAGAAACCTTATTTACCATTTTTTCCTTACACACAGATGCTGACTAACAGTCTGGGAGCCTGAACTCCTCTGTGTTCTGGTGATTTTCAACCATTGATCCACAGACCCAGGGGACTGCTGGGCAGTTTGTAAGGGATCCACAAAAGCAGTTAAGCAGGTCTATAGTTAGCAGGGGAAAATGCATTACACAGGCCTCTGCAACCATACCAGAAAATATTTTATGGCTCCACCATGGAAAAGTAAAAACCCACAATTCTATATTTGTGCAAAAACTGAATTTCAATTACCTCAAATGAACTTCAGAAGGAACTAGGATATGAAAATGCCCATTTTCTCTTTAAAAAAGTGTATCTAAGATCTCAGTCCAAAAGTTGTCCCAAGCATGTAAAATTGTTATTAAAAATTATTTAACTAGACAATTCGGAGGCTGAGATAGAAGCAAACAGATTAAAATAATTCCCTATTTGTATGTTTTCTACACAACAACATATTTTTGTATTCTTTTAATTTTTAAAGGGTGCCACTCATTACATTTAAAAAAAAAAAAAAATCCAAGACTGGCAGATTGAGAGCAATGAGAGGTATCACACTTCGCTCAACTATGTCATTCCTCAATAAAATACTGTCGTCTCATCAAAAAGCACTGTTATGCTCAAAAATACCCAGCATATTCCTTAATTTGCTAATAGTCCACAGGTGCAGTGCTGTGTCCCCAATAAGACTCCAGTAATCCCAGCAGTGAAGTGGGATTACTTTTAAAATAAAATTATTCCTCATACATCATAACTCCTATTGACATTACTGGAAGCTGCCCACATGCAAGGAGGAAGGAAAAAGAACCAGATGAATCATATCATTGGCATGATTTGGTAGATATTTTATTTTTCCGCACAAATAATAAATATTTTCATAAAATCAGACTTTTTTTTAAAAATCAAACTCTCTTCCTTTTGAGCACTATGTTGCTTTTTCTCTTCTGTTACTGAACTGCAGCGAATCCTAAAAAATACCTTTTTCTTTCCTCTCCTACCAGACTTTCCAGTGGCCTTTTCTGTTTAATATGTGAAGTTATTGTTTCCCAACATAAAAAGAAATGCAGACGCACTCGCAGAGGCACAGTTCATTTAATTCTTCTCCTCAGTGTAAGTCTGGCAGACCAAAAGTAATAGCTCAGCAAAAACCTTTTGCAGCTGAACAACCCCGAGCAATCTATCTTCAAGTCCTGAATCAGGACTCAGAAAAAAGTGTAGTGACAGACAAGGATACCACAATTCCAAGCAACTGTCTTAAAATTCATGGAAGCTGAGCACAGAAGTCCCGATGTGATTGATTTCTAAAGCTTTTACACAAGTGTAACGAAAAGCTGAAGGATAAACCAGATCAATAAAAGTAATTTCCTCTCTTCCTCATTAAGGAGAGCGAGAGCACTACTGTATCTGGAGACATAAAACACTAACAAATCATGCTTGAGCTTAGATGCTGCAGCAGGTAGTGCTCTCAGGACAGGAATAATTGAGTACAGTCTGCTGTAGTCATTGCTGTATTACTTAAACTTCAACTAGACATTATCTCTTATATACACACACAAAATCCACTCTGTGAACTAATGCTTCCAGCACACATGAAAAGCCACCTACAGCAAATCATTTGTCCATTCTGAAAAGGGTCAGGCTTTCACATTAACCTTTAATGCAAGATGCCTCTGAGGTAATGCAAAGAAATCATCATTTCACAATCAAAATACAACGCTAAAGCTATCCTAAAGATATTTCCACACCTTTCGTACAACAGAGAGCAGGCCATAGGTTTATGTCTCGTTTCAACCCTCCATAGGTGGGTAACAACACATATTGTATGCTAAAAGACACAACCAGAAACAAATTACTCCCATAAAGCAGAAATAACAGATGACGCCCAGGTCAAGTCCTGATAAAATCATGACAAGCTACACAATAACCAATCCCAAGTCCCCCTACCTAGTCCTCCCTATAGGATTCTGCTCAGGTCCTCATGAGAATACAGTACTCAACAGATCAAAAAATACTTGCACCTCTTAACTTGTGCCAATAACCAGGAAGACTTCCAAGGTCACAATGTTCACCAACCCAAAAGGAGGAGTGGGTGAGAAGCACTCGCGCTTTGCATCGCTTTTCCATTGTGGTGCAATGGGCAAGCTTGGATCCTGCTGCAGCGTCCGCAGCCATGCAGCCAGCCCCATATGCCCTTCCACGTTGGCACAGAGCTGGCAGCTCCTCAGAGCTCAAATACCGCTACAGAAGTTTTCTTTCAGAAAAACTGTTTGAAAAGAAGCACAAATATACTTCATCTAACATTCAAACAGGGTGTTTTACTCATGATCCAATTTTCAGATGTCTCTGCTTCACCAAGAGATAAGAAAGTACCAGCCAGCTGACCAGCAGCAATTTACTCCTATTCAATTTATTCCTACTCTCTAGCATCTGCTCCCCAGATCATGCAGAAATTCAATGGAATCCAGGACCTGCACTGTACAGGAGCAGTATACAGGGATATATATGGAGATAAGATATGGACAGGACAGGGGATAGGGAGACAAAGAGCACAGGTGAGGAGAAACAGTTGCTTGAGAGCTACGTATAAAGCTGTGCACTGGTTAAAAGAGAGATGAATAATGCAGGATGCTGTGAAAAGTACAGGCCACCTTGTAAGTACAGCCAAGTTTTTTGCATTCCACAATAAATGCAGATACAATAATAAATTTAACTATAAACTGCTATTTAGGATCCAAGAGAAAAAAAAAACAACCACCAACCAAACTTGACTCCCATACCACAAACTACACATACTACAGCAAGGTGCTGTAAGTTGCTGCCCAAAGCTGAGCAGGGTTTCCAAGCAGGCTACCAGCACAGGGAGGGGAGCAGCTGAACAGGGCCAAGCTGCAAGCTGGGGCATATTTCCCAGGAATCTCACCAGAGGTATAAAGCAATTACCACCACGCTTGTGAAACAACCATGGACATGGAACAGTCTCTTAGCATACCACACTTTTACAACAGCTCAGGTAAGGCACATTTTCCATAGGTCTTTGTGCAGAGAAAGAGATTGGGGCCCTATATTAATATAACAAAGCCTGCATATGTAAGATGTTCTGTTCCTCAAAAGAACAATTGTCATGGATGGCACTGATGGCCAGGACAGGTAGTAATTCTGTATTTTAGAAGCTATTGCAATAAAAGCAAATAACCTCTACTCGCAAAATGACGTAGACAAGTTTTAGCAGAGGGACTGATTTATACAGAAACTTAGGGGAACAAGAGGTTCTGCGAATCCTGAGAAAGCAACCTGACCAGGGACACGCGGCAGAGATTGCTCAGGATGCCCAGGCTTTCCTGACGGGATCCCCCTCACCCTCAACTTCCCCACCACTGAGTATCAGATCCACCCAAAGGCACCAAGTTGAGTACCACGGCAGGTACCATTTCACACTGGATCTTACAACAGCTGGAAAGTCTGCTCTAGCTGACAGTGTAATTTTTTTCCCCCTGTATCTGTAGCCACAACAATAAAGAACATCCTCCAAGTTTCAGCTTAGGTCTCTCCTTCTCAGTTTCACCGCCATTTTATTTACATTTATATCCTCTTTGCTATACTGTACATACCAAATAGCTTTCCCACCAGAAAAGTTCCCCTGCCCACCTTGTATAACAACTTCAGTGAGACCACTTACAAGGAAGATCTACAATATTAGACCCTAAAGGACGCGCTTACTAACAAAATCAAAACTACAGTGTACTAATTCTGGCTCCAAAGGCTTCAAATGGGGATCCCCAGAGAAGTGTATTTACTGGATCACCATTTGGAAACAGGCTCTCTCAGTCACAAACAGAAATTATTGTTTCCATCAACTCCGCGCTCTAGATTGTGAAAGCTACAAACATGAGCAAGAAAAAATACACAGTGAAGGACACCCCATTCTCCTACCCAGGCACCCAAGACATGGATGTTATAAGAAAGAAAAAAAACCCAAAACATTACAGTAATTTTTCTGCCACAGAAGCAAACATAAACAAGCATCTTGCTTAGTGGTTTTTGTTTTGTTTGGGTTTGGTTTTTTTACTGGTGTTTTGAATTATTTAATCATTTGTTTCAATGTTGAAACTGAACAAAGAGACACTGGCAGCTCTGGAAAATATAGCACTCAATTAAGCCACAAAAGACAAATGATACAATCAGCAGCAGTATGTATTCCCTAATACAACCTCACCCTAATGTGCTTTAACTCAAATGCAGAGATGAAAGAAATTCAGTCTTTGAATTTATCCATCCGGCTAATGTCTCTTGTGGGCTACTCATTTATGAAACCATCACCGTAGCATTAAGAAAGTTCTGCCTGGTCCTTCACTGTAAATGGAGAATCATCACAGTGTTCGTACTAGGGTCTTCAGGGAACAGATCACAGCTATATATACCATTTTTAGCAATGACCTGAAAGAACAGAGAAATTAATACCACCAGAAAAATAGCAACTAATGAAAAGATCAGACATGATGCTTCATAAATTAACCGACAAGAGAGCTGCAAGCACACATTTCAATGCAGCTAAAGGTGAAGTGCGTATCTAGCAACAAAGACACAGGACTGTATTTACTAAATGCAGGTCTCCACCTTTAGAAAGCAACGACTTTAAGGAGGACATCAACGTGGTCAATAATCAACTCCACAGGAACTACAGAAACTCCTAGTGCAACTTTACGGTCAGAAGGGTTAGTGAGATTCTTGGGTGCATAAATAACAACGTTAATTAGGAGAAGACGGGTTACTTTATATCCTGTACTTGGCACTTTTGCACCTGTTAGGAGAATAAAACAGTTAAAAAAAAAAAAACAAAAACAGTTCTGCCATACCCAATTCAAGCAAGACATTGATATGCTGGAGAGGGCTTGGAGGACCATGAAAGTGACAAAGGATTGAAACATCCTGACATGAAAGCCTCAAGTTCACTCTCTACTCACTCTCTGCAATTTACTAAAGAAAAAAGAAAATTGAAAAGCCACAAACTGCAGTGATGAGGAAAAGAAAGCTGATAACAGAAGGCTCCTTGTTCTAGCAAACAAAAGTATAACAAGACTCAATGACTTTAAGTTAAAGCCAGAGAAGTCTGGACGGGAACTATGGTGCACATTTTTGCAGTGGGACAGAGAAAGAGTAAAGAATTCTTTCAGCGTCTTGGTAGGTGTTGTGATGCCCTTTTCATCCATGGGAATTTTCAAATTCAAGTTATTTAAGGTATTTTTAAAGCACAATGCTTAATGTCAATAAATTGATATAGTCTTACAACCTCTTGGGACAAGAACAAGTGATCACAACTTACCATTTGTGAACCAAACTGATAAAAGTTAATAGTTTTCCTTCAGTTTCAGTTCAGTAAAGATCTGAACTGCTAAAGTAACAACATAATCTTCTAGTTCCTATAATCTAAGCAGGAAGACAGACAGCTCCCTAATTTAGGATCCACTTTAAGAGCCTAACCATCTGTCGCACAACCAAGTATATTATTTATGAGTTGCTACATTCTGGTAGCTGCTTCCAGCCCAGATCTACTAAGGACACAGGACACCCTTAAGTTAACAATGCCAACCAGCCCTCACACACAGACACCTTCTTTTTGCCTCACTCTGAAACACCAGCATGGCTCCCAAATACACGTTGCAACAAGTCACAGCCAAGTTTCCTCCAAATTTAAACATCTATATTATCGGTATATTCTAGCCTGGTTTTAAAGCTGATGAGGGGCCACAAGACTAAAAAGAATAACTAATACTCTTTAGCAATAGAAAAGTCTGCGACAGGTATATCAGAGGAACTGCTAGAAGTAACGCAGATAAAAGAAAAAGAAAGAAAAATAGTCATCAGTTAAGCCACCAAAATACAAGGCTGCAGCACTATTCAGGATTCTGCATTTATGTTTTGCTTATTCTCATGAGGAAAAAAGCCTAAAAAATGCCAAAATGATGTTTCTCTTCTGCCTCTACCAGAGCTAGCACATCTTTTGGTGTGAAAATCTGGTGCCACTCAAGTAAGTTTGGGGCTTTTCACTGGTTTGCTCTCACATCTGTTACTAAAAGCAATAAACAAACTTGCTTAGCAGTATGGTGTTGGATTCGAAACAAGTAATGCCCATTTCCAAAGCATTTTCTAGGTATTACCATCTACAAATGCATGGACAAACTGCAAACACTAACAACAGATTTCCGGAATTTGCAAAGCCATCTCAATTATTTCAATGCATGCATTACATACAGCAAGTACAAGTATTCAAGAAAGCTTGTAATTCAGTAGTAAATACAAATAATAGTAACAAAACTACATATTTAGAATAGGAAACAATGCTGTAACTTTATTAAGAACACCTATACAATGTATCCATATACCTATGCATCTGACCTTCATCTACACATGTACACTTCCCTTCCTCTCCACAAACTACATGACTCTTACTGATTATTTTATGACATTTTTCATCACAAACATATTTCTACTTTTTTAAGAAGCCCCACCTCTGAATCCACTGAAGTGGAAGACCCAGCACAGCACTAAAACACACAGCGACAGTCAAGCTCTACAAAGAAATGGTGATTCAAAAATCCTCCAAAACCAATTTCATGACTAGGTTCAGCCAGGCCTTACTGAACACTTACTTCCCAGCCTCATCGTACTTCTGCCTCCACCATTCCCCAGGGAGCGGTGCTATCCTCACAACTGCTCTGCTACAGCAACAAATGAGTTAACACATAAACCCTTACTCCTCCCTGTCCTCCTCTCCAAGGTAAGTGTCCCTTTCTTTCCTCAACATTTTGGGAAGTTGGGTTGTGGGGATAAAGAGTAGTGTGATGGTGCTGCTGGGCAAGCAGCGCAGGTGCCCTGAGGAGGAGGAGGATGGGTGGGAGCAGGAGCAGCGCTGAAATAAGCGAGCTCTGCAGGAATCAGGAGGTCAAGGGATGGAGAACATCTCTGCATCCCATCCAGCTCACTGTGCACCACAGGAAAAAGTCCACAAGGGACAGGCTTCAATTCCCCCAGAAACCGGCTGGAAAAATTAAGGATTAGAAAACTACTAGAGTAAGATTAATAATTTACAGACCATTTACAGAGGCCTTCTTTGTTAGGATTCCGGTAAAAAAATGCCTACATACATGAGTAACCTTAGCAGTACTGTACAAACAAAATATGGAAGTGCTCCATGTGTTCACATGAATGTATTCACGTGGAAGTGCTGGAAAGGCTGTACATGGAAGCATGCTCCTAAATTACAACCATAATCATATCTGCACACATCAAGTGAGGGACATAAGCCTATGAAGAGCAAAAAACATTTAATCTCATTTAGACAGACAGACATCCAGCTTGAAAAAGATCAAAATTAGAAGAACATTTCTTCCAAAAAATAATACCTACTTTTTTTTTTTTAAGGTAAGCTAACAGCTAAGTTACTTATTTATGTTATTTTTTAAAATAAAAGTTAACTAATTTGTGTAGGCTACTCACATACCAGAAGTAAGCTCTCCCTATCAAAAAAAAGGGAGAGAAAGGCACATAAAAAATAGGCAGACACTTTCAACCAGTACTCAAAGCAATTTTAATTGGTATTTACTGAAGGAATCTGTTCCAAGGTGGTAATGTCCCTTTAAAAAAAACACAAAGAATAAGATAAGTATTTTCTGGTCAACATCCTTTCCAACTTGCATTACACCATTCCGTCTTCTTCCTCTGTAAAATTCCACTGCAGTGCAATTCCATCCATTGACTTGCTCATATCTTACTTTAAAGGGGAAAAAAAAAGTAATAAAACTGAATTTCTTCCAGCTAAATATTCTGGCAGACATTTTGCACTAAAAACACCGTAATTTAGAATAGATGTTCAAAATCAGTTCAATCCATGCTCACTCAAAGCATGATCAAGAACATTTAGCAGTTACTTTCCTTAACTCTTGTTAACACACATAACAGCTTGGGGGAAAAAAAAGTGTATTTTTAAAATTTCTTTAAGCAGAAAAACTAAAACTGCATGATAAAAAGAGCAGGTCTGCCAAACCATCTTTAAAATATAAAGTTGTTTTTAATAAGAAAGACTATGCTTAGGATGTGTGAAGGAGAAAAATTAAGAGTATGCTCAAGTATATATTTGTAGCTTTGATGGAAATGAAACTTTTACTTGTTCCTAATATGATGTTTATAAACAACCCAAAAGTTCTAGATACTGAGTCATCTCTGGCTTTTGGCTCGGCTTAAACTGGACAAATTTTACAGAGTTTAGCAGGCATCGTTTGCACTTTTCTGGTGCACACAATTACCATTATAGTGTTTATGCATAAACACACAAACAGAATCAGCCAGAGAACAAAGAATGTGCACGCAGTTATAATACTCAGCACTGCATATATTGTTCTGGATCTCTCCCATAGGCTCTTCCTTTTTTTTTTTTTAAATGTCCATCAATACAGCAAACATCTGTAGTGATCCAAATGGTAGCCCTGGCTCTACAGAACCTAGTAGAAAGACCACGGACTCTACTTCTTCATCAGCTGTATCTTGATCTATGGGAAGCTTCCTTACCAGTGCCACCGCTGTCTATACTTGATAACCGTAGATTTCCCTGACAATATGATGCCATGTTCAACTGCCCCATTCTTCTAGGCTTTGTGTTAATAAACTTGCACGTGACTGCAAACATTTCCCCACTGTTAAGGAGAGGTGCATCGCACTGCCCAAACTGGGTGAGAACAAGGAAAACGACAGTAAGTGAAGCAGGGTATATAGTATGCCTTTTGAAATGCAGGCGAATAATTCTTTAAGTATGAATCCCTTCTATATACACTTTCCATTATCAGGAATAAAATTGAAGAATTGTCTGCTTAAGTAGGGAAAACACACAATATAAACTGTAAGAAAAACCATGAGCATATTCCTTCCATAGTATCCATTACTATGAACTCACAAAGACTCTTTCTTCAATGAGCATTTGCTTGCTAGAAGTGATAAATATTTCAGATGTGCTTTCAAAATAAACATGGAGAACCTAATACAGTATTAATGGTACAGAAGAAATTCCTACGTGACGACTCCTACAATAACCAGAAAGGAACACTAAAGCACAAGAGTGGAAAATGACAAAGAGTAAACAAAAGGTACAGTATAATAGTACCTATCACTTTCAGTCTTAATGTTTATATCTGTCCAACCTGTTTTCAGCAGGAAAGCATTGCTTATTTTCACCCTGTACAGAAGAATTTGTAGATATGTTGGTCCTATTAGAAAGAGCACTTGCCCTCCAAGTAAATAAATGTGCATCTATAAAAGTTAGAATGATTACAGAAATACTAACTCCATGAATTACTGGAAGACAGTACTACAAACCCTCCCTTAAGAAAGTTTACAATACTATTTGAAGCAAAATACAAAGGAAAAAAATAAAAAGGAAACATTCTGTTCAAATTTTGAAAGCATCATTGATCGCATGTCCTCAATCACAACTCATCATGAAACTAAAGGTCGAAGTTACAATTCAATAGATAGAACACCACCTTACATGGCAGTCCCACCAATAACAGACGCCAGCTAAGAGAGAGTCATATACCAGAATGTCCTACTTCTAAAAATGCCTTTGTTAAGAAGTCTGCAAATTACATACCTTTTTCTAAATTTACTGGAGCTGACAGAGATATGAAACCTAACTTAAGATGACCAACCTCGGTCCTCCCCTCCAAAAATCAAAGGAAAACCCCACCAACCCCAACCTAGATATTTCATAAGATGCTACCATGCCTTACGTGGTGTATGCTAGTGAATAAACTCTTCAGAACCACAAAACAAAAACAAATTCTAGAAAACACAAAGACCAGTACCAAAAACCAAGGAGGAAACGCTGCAGAATCAATTCAGCAAAGGAAAAGTCAAACCAGAAATAAACACAAGTCCAATGACTAACATATGATACTACGCACACACAAAACCACACAAGCCTTTCCATTTAAGAGCCAAGGGAAAAAAAGAAAAAAAAAAAAAACCTCTTCAGAAGGCTTTTTGGAAAGGAGAGGAATGACAGCATCATATTGCATAGCAACCTGTCCTGCCATCAAATCAGAAACAATGGTAAAATGAGCTCAAAAAGAAAAATCTGAAGACCCACTATGAACCCCCTACCATAGACATAGACCATAGACCCCCTACCTAATACAACATATCTGCCTATCAGAAAAAAAAAAAGAGATTATTTTTCACACTTTGACAGGTGTCATACCAGTTACACATTTCAAACCTGAATGACTCATCTACAAACAGTCCTTATTTTGCACGCTACTGTCAACTGCACAAAACATAGAATGAACAAACGCTGAATTTTTAGGTATTCCTATGCGCTGTGTTATAAGAGCAGCAGCAATGAAAGTGAGGAATTAAAAGCATATCCATAAATTAATGAAAAATGCTAATTTTTAATGGATTGGTTTATTTAATGAAAGGGAAAAAAAAGCACTTGCTAGTGTTGTACAATCACAATTACTGTTAGCACACAGGGAGGTGGGTTTGCACAACTGTTCCCACATGAAAAGACAGACCCCCTTGAGGTTGGACATACTTGCAAGTCAAATAAGATTATTTGCTCCTTGCTTAATCTTAACTTCTAACTTTGCTTTGTCTTCCAAAATTATAGCTCCTTTAAGGATGTTTCTGTAACATGTAATAATGAAGACAAAACCAAGAAGAAACTAGGATTTTTTCAAATAAAGTTACACTACAGACATTCAAGCATTTATCAAATCCATTATGTCCAATAACTTCTGAAATTTTCATGTACTGAAACAATACGAAACTACCTTATATTGCATTTAGCTGATATAAGAGAATAGTTCTACAAAGTAAGTTTAACAGCGTATACTTTTTCCTCATTTGCCTTTGCTTCATCTTACATGTACCATCCATCTTACTTGCACCATCCATCCTCCAACATGTTAGTTTGAAACAACAGAATTAATGACTTATTTCTATTCAAAAATATTCTAAAGACTAACTGAAAGATGTAATGTGGTATCTGTTACTTTTTTTTAAAAAAATACATTAGCCATGAATGTAGTAAGTCTGTATTTCGTTACACAAATGAAAACACTTCTATTTCAAACACCAATCTTTTGTTACCACGAAAGATAGCCATCTTAAAAATCTCGAAGAAATGTGTTACCACGTGAAACTGAAGGCTGTTGTAAGTTTACAGAATTTTCAGTTTCACTTGAGGTGTTCTAAAGTTTAAAGAAAAGAAGGAAATCAAAACTACAGTAACGTACGCATAAAATTTACACTTTTGTTAATTTCGTTTGCGTTTTAACGTTGACTTCTCCAATTAAATTTCAGATGCCATAAAAATCTGTGTACTAACAACCCCACCGACATTCGACTGCTCCCTTTGGAAGTCTGAAACTGGGAACAGAGGAAATTAAAGTGAATCCTCACTGCAGTGGAAAGCAAACTTTTTGGTCTGCAGAGTTGTGCAGAAAGATTCAAATATGTACACAACATGCTGGAGAGAAAGAGGGGGAAAAAAAAAAAAAGAACATGTTCTGTGCTTTTAAAATTAGCTAATCTCCTGAATAGCTGGAAAGCGCCGCTTCCCAGAAATTAACCCTTTGGTTTCCTAATCTGTATGACAAGAAAATGCTGCTTAAAATGGGAGGGGATAAATATTAAAGCGATCATCGGTTACCTTTAAAACTCTTTGCTTCCTCCTCTGAGGTCTTTTGTTTTCAGTTAGAACCTAAAAAAACATCAAATCGCAGAATAAGTTGCGGTCACAAAGGCAAGGCACCCTCCGCTTTTTATTATCGAACTGCAATTATTTCTTAAAATACCCGGAATGCTTTACATGCGGCACTTTGGCGGGCTGACTGAGGAGGCTCTACGCGGCCCCTCCGCCGCCACCACCCCCGCCACCACCCCCGCGGACGGCGACGCCGGAGACGGCGGAGGGGAGAGGCCCGGCCGCCCCCCCGCAGCCGGCCTCGCTGCTGCCCCGCATCATGCCGATCGTCCGCGCGATCCAGCGCGTCAGCCACACCGATCCCGACGCCGCCAGGCACTGGGAGGAGGCGACCCGTTCCCGCCGCGCCGCCTGCCGCCGCCTCGCGGAACGCCTGGCCGAGGAGGGGCGCCTGGCACCGCCCTGGACGGTCGACTCCGCCGCCGACATGATGCTCGCCCTCATCTCCTTCGAGGTCGTCGAGACCCTGCTCGTCCACTGCCGCTGGTCCGCCGACCGCCTCGCCGAGCAC
>JAOXNO010000002.1:4986195-4998656 GCA_028565335.1 Limnodromus scolopaceus
AAAAAAAAAAAAAAAAAAAAAAAAAAAAAAAAAAAAAAAAAAAAAGCCTTGCTCTCCCCATCCCCCACCCGATCCATTAAGAGCCGCTGATGATATTTGCTGCTCCTTCCCAGAGGGAAGCAAAGTGTTACAGCGAGAGGAAGAGTCGGTCCAGCCTTCTTACACAACTCATTATCACTACAGCCTTTTGTCAGAGTGGAAAGCAGGCCACCAAGTCTAACGTCTCCTTGGACTGGGAAACAGATGTTTGAAATGGGATCTAGGAAACAATATACCCTAGCAGTGCTTTTTTTGTTGTTTGTTTTGTGGGTTTTTTTTTTTTAAAGCTTCATTATTATTAAGTCTCTAGTCATTGTATTATATATATATTTATATATAAAGCTGTGCTTTATACAAAGCACTTCAAGTAAGAACCAACGCATTCAGATGCGAGCCTGCAGATGGGCTTTTCTACTGCCCACAAGCCAGCGGGACTATCCACATCCACTACTATAAAGACGCCTTGAATGCCAGTGTTTTGCTAACTATTTTAATTGACATGTGGGAAAGGAGGAGCAGCGGCACAGAGCTGCACAGCTTACCATTCCTGCTGCAGTTCAGTGCCACTGGGTAGGTAACCCCTCACCAATTTGTACCTCCATTCTCTTCTCCCCCTTATTTCCTCGCAGTGGAAAAGGAATACAGTTTGGGAATCTTAGCCAAGCTCACAGGCATTTCAGATGCAAACAAGGTGAAGCCAACAACACGTACACCTGAATTTTCAACATCTCTCAGTGGCAGCTAATTTTAGCAATCCACATGAGTTCTTTGCTGGGTGTAACCATACCATCTCCTCAATCTGACAGTTTGCTGAAAAGACTGCTTTTCTAGAGGGCAGCATATCAAGGCTTCTGCCATTCCAAAGACCTGCCCTGCTAAAAGAAGAGGTAACATAAGCTACTTTTATAAGACAAAATAATAGACAGTTTGAGAAGTAAAAGAACTATTGCTCTCCAATCACCGTACACAGCAAAAGTGAGTAGAAGGAACTGGAACTTGATGATAAAGCCCCACACAAGCTGAATATGTTTCTTGGGAAGATGGTAATAAGTTGGAAGTTGTGGGCTTGAAGAAAATGCAGAGCGAGAAATGAGTAACTCAGAGGAAAGCAACAAGTAAGGAGAGCTAAGGCTTGGTTAGAATAAGTAGGTTAATAGGAGCACCCAAACACTAACACATACAATCACAGCCCCACTAAAAAACATGCTAAAGGCCAGAAAAAAACCCCAAGAATTAACAATTGGTCATTTTCACAGCCACAACCATAGATGCTTATGGTCTTTTTCAACACTGATAAATATCCTAAGCAGCAAGTAGCACCAGGTGATAATCTTTCCTGGCAACACTAAGATATTCAGCCTACCAAGACAAACTGAGTTATAAATGTTTGGAGAAGATCTCACAGCAGTGACTGGCTGGACAACACAATGATGGATGAAACCCTTTCACTAAAATGCAAAAGTGAGGCACAGGGGGGGAAACATGGAAATCACAGCTTCCAAGTTAGCTGCTACCATTCCAAATAGAGATCCTGGTACTGGTGACAGATACTTCTGTGTGCAAGTGCAGAGTTAGGTATCGTTACAAAAGAAGGGGAGAACAGAACAGGAAACATCACTACACCATCATTACTTAGTCCAGATGTATCGTCTGCTTACATCTTGAGTGTCATAGGCAGTTCTGGTCTGCTTAGAAGGTGCAAAGTGGAACTTAAGAAGGCACAGAGAAATGTAGCAAGGGTGGCCAAAAGCACAAGGAACAGCTAAATGCATGAAGATCTTCATCCCGGGAAGAAGGCAATTGGAGTGAAATGCCAAGCAATATACTATAAAGACAAGAGCAGCATGGAAAGCATTATCAGAGAGTGATTACTCAGTGTTTCTCAGAAGTAGAGGATATCAAGTCAATTTATCAAACAGATGCATCAGAAGACAGCTACTTGCTCATGCAACACATTGCCAAACCACAGAACTCACTGCTACAGCACCCTGAAGAGGCTAAAAAACTTACAGGTTTAAGTTGGTTTTTGGTTTTTTTTTTAAAAAGCAAAATGAATGGAAAAAAGTTTAATCAAAAGCTACTTAACACAAAAGTACTAGCCACATGGTACTTGAAGCTGGAAAGTGTGCTGTGGAAACAGCCCTGTACGTTATTCAAGCCTTCTTCCCTGCATCTATACTACTGGCTATTGTCAGGGGTAAAGTTTTGAGCTGGTGGACTTTCAGTCCGACACAGCACTACCATCCCTGTGTTTTTATCCAGAATAACACGCAAATCAGCACATACCTGCAGAATTAGTAAAACTAGACAACATAGCACCAAGGAATACAGTGCATAAACCTGTAAGCAGTTCTGCATTGCAGGCAGCTCTAGCAAAATTTGAGTCTCTAGTGAATCAGGGAGCTGTGAGGGATAATTGCTCCCTGAGAGAAAGAAAGCCTCATGCACAACCAGCAGGACAAGGACCTCGCTACCCAGTGCCCAGCCCCATTGTACACATACAAGGCAAACAAGACAGACCTAGGGACAGTATCCATGTTCAGCCAGAAGTTCAGATAATAAATCAGCTTTCAGGAGATGAGACAGGTCTGGGGTTGAACTAAGAAGTCAACCTGCAGGTCAGAAGCATGTCTGGTGACCCTGTGGGTAAGCAAAGTTAAGCACAATCCAAGCAGATACTGGGCAGGATGTATGGCAACTAAAGAAGACCTATAGCTCAACCAGGACTGAGCTTAAATAGAGCATCCATGGGCAGAGGATGTGGGTGGAGGCCCCAGGTGCAGCTGGTCAGGTCCATTAAGGCCTATTAAGGCCTATTAGTGCCCTTAGGGCCCTGGCCCTGGAAACAGAACTACTCAGGTATGTTGTCCCTAAATCAGTCCTGCAGAGTCACCCGGATCAGACCTCTGCAACAAGCACAGCATCAGTCCAGGCGAGGGAAGGTTAGACGTGTCACTGATGCTGAACCTACGTTAAGCCCTCCACAAACCAAAAGCTCTCAGAATTACACTGCAAAGACACCTATGCTGTTTTGTAAGGGAAAGATGGGATCTAACCAGGCCTATCTTGGCTAGCCCTGCCTCCCTGGTAGTGGAAACGTGATGCTGAGACATTGAGCTGGCTCCTTGTACGATCACACAGCACAGATTAAAGCATCCACCTTGCAAAGCCTCCCTCACATTTATTGGCTTGGACTCCGATGCAACCAAGTGACCAGCCTGCTCCCGGACCAGACGTGACCTCGGAAGCTAGATGCGGTGCTGATGTGGTGCTCTGCCTGTGAACCCAGCTGAACACAAGCCAACCACTGCTAATGCCTTTGTATGTGTAAAATGCAGATGATCAGATAAATCACCCACAGCATTGTTAGTTGGCAGTATCTGAAAGAGAAAAGTCTTGAACAACATGAGTTTAATGCAGGAACTCTTGAATTCTAATTGTGGTTTTGACAATGACTTCCTTATGTAGTCTTTCTTGGCCCTGGTTCTGTAGATAGTATCTACCTGCCTGATTGGCACTGAAAATAAGTTAACATTTGTAAGCATGCTGCACACAGATAGTTTAAGTATTAATACATGAAGTAAGGCCAGAAGGGACTATGATTTCATCTCCTGGTGCCCATCATATAGGCCCATTGCATTTATTCTAAACATTTCCTATCATCGGGTGTTCCTGACCCGTGGTGGACAGCAGTTTACCCCCGGTTTCTATCTTTATTGGAAATCTTGGCCCTTACTTCACTGCATGATTGTGCATGAGCAATGTAAAGCATGAGCGCAGAATGACTGTAAGCACTACACCTGGGAAGACATGGCTAATTTTGCATGCACTGACCCAGCATTTTTGGATGCTTCAAGTCTACTGCAAAATTGCAGTAAGCCAGAGGGCATGAAGTCCACAACCTGCACCTGAAAAAAAGGAAGAAGCTTGCTTAGCTAGAGAAGTTTGGGACCACTGCATTTGCTGACTCAATGACTTTGGACAGTCAGGTATTTCTGTTCCTGAAAGATGGCACTGATGTGCTGAGGGTAGGGACTGTCAGGGTCCAGAGGGTGCCAACAGGTGTTAATGGCCCTGACCAGCCTCACCTGGGACCTCCACCTACACACCTGGTCCATGGGCCCAGGAACTCCATTTAAGCTTAGGCCTGGCCGGGTAATAATTCTTTGTCTAAGCTACATTATAGATGTGCTTGCTTTGAGTCCTGGCTCTAGCTATGTTTCTTGTCTCATACCTTGGCTGCTAGATGAATCTCAGGCTTGTCTCTAGGCTTCTTTTGGACCTTATCTCCTCTGGTTCTTGGCTTGCCTCTTTGGATGGACCCTAGACCTGCTTTGTGGCCTTGCTGTGACTGTTGATAGAGCCTGTTCCCAGCACCCAGCTCCGCCTGTCCTGCCAGTAAGGATGCTGCCCGTGCTGTGGTCACCCTTGGCTCCTGGTTCATCTCACCTCAGGAAGCAACGCTGTCCTGTCTGCTTGCTGGGAGAGATGATGCCACACTGGAAAGGAATTGAGATTTGCTCAGGTATTTCTAAACTGCAAGCCAAAATACCAGTTGCACAGGGAGGGGAAAAAAAAAATCGTCAAAAAAATTCCTGAGTCTAATGGGGGAAAAGCTCTGTTCTTCTAGTGATTTTGGGGCAGACAGCTTGGTAGATCTTACTCCAGCTTGCTAGTTGGTAAAGAGCAGAAGCATGTATAAAGTGGAAAAAATCTTTCTGATTCCTACAGCCCGGTGGCATGACACTTGAGGATAAATTGTACAGGTGCCTCAAAACAGAGCTTGCATGTACATCAGTATTTTAAGAACACTGAAAATAATATTTTCAGCAACAATTGCCACAAGACTAGCTTACCTAAGTTTAGCCTCGAGAATTTATTTGAATTGATAAATATTTGAAGCATCTTTAGGAAAGCAATCATCCTCAACAACAAACAATTCAGAAATAAATTACGGCTATTGATGAAACTACCTACCTGCTTGATTTTCTTCTTCAAGTTAGCAGCTCTGCTCTTGAATGTCTTGTCTTTAATGCCTTCCCCTGTTGTACCATCAGTCTGCCAGGGAAGAATGACATAGTGTCAGGCATAAGTGTAACCTGAGTGACATTAAAAATGCTGATGACTTTGAAGAATGGGTCCTAAGAGAGAGGTCACCAGAGAAATCCTGCAAAGGGCATAAACACTTCAAGGTAAAAAGATGAAGTAACAGCAATGGTTATGTTAAGATTAGAAGGTACAAATACTGAACTACTACAAAAACTAGTAAAGGAAACAGAACTTCAGACCATTTTATATCAGCAAGTAATACTAAGATATTTTTGTTAAAAAGTTATGAGATGTTCTGTTTAATTTGCAATGCAAGTTTCATATTGCTGTCCTAAAGAGTATGCCCTCATGGTGCACATTTCCCTAAATTACAAGGGCAGACAAAGTACCTTCCTGAAATATCTTGCCTGTATCCAAGGGAAGTAACAGCCCACTTACACAGTTATCTGATTTTTCTAGTCTCTGGTGAAACTCTAGAAACTAGATGACTTTCAGTTGTTAGTGTAGTTGCAACACTTTCTATGCGAAACCAGTAAATAAATTAAGTTTCTACAGTTGGAGCTGTTAAAGTAGTATGACTGCTGTGGGGAGGCTTTTCCTGAGCAGAGTCCCAAAAGAATACAAAATTGGCTGGGGAAAACCACAACAGTGACTGCAAGGCTTGCTTCAATAACTCACGAACAGTTGCTTTTCCATTACAGAATTAAACATCAGAGTGACTTCAACAAAAAATCTGAATTTCCCAGGTGTATTAAAAAATGTAAAAAGGCTTTAGAGTTTTCTGCTATAAAGGATGTATTCCATATTTTCCATAAGAAATCTGTCCACCTTTGCTTATGTATTTTTTTATTATTGGAAAAAAATGCATATTGCAGCAGCCATTCCCCAAATATATAAATGACATAACGATCAAACTGAGCAAAATAAAGTTTTCCCAATGCTGCAGCGAACTTAAAATTAAGGACTGTAACCTATTAAGGGAAAAAATGAGTAATTTCTATTGAAAGCAGTTTCACACAAGCAGGAGGAAAAAAAACGTTCCAGCAAAGTTGTTTGGAAATGGGTTCATTTTACCTGTGTGAGCATTGAAATCTGTTGCCTGTTTTCTTTGTGTTGAAAGGCTGACTTTTTTTTTTAAAAAAAGGGATTTTGGTATATGAAATAACTGAAACGTGTGTCAAGATGTATGGGGCACAAGAATTGTATGAGAAATAGATGAGTAAGTGTGAAAAAGTGAGAGAAAAGCTGACAGCATCAACTTTCTCACTGGTGTCTGTCGTCAGGTCTGCTGGCCTTCCTTACACCATGCACCAGCATCCAGGGACTGTCCTTTTTTTTTTTTTTCCAAGAGTCGAGAATCAAGTTTAACTAAACGCTTCCTGGAAAGCCCTGTATGCTGTATTCAACAGAGACATTGCAGAAAGCCTGAAATAATTGAAAAAAATGTGTACAGCTGCAGAGATAGTACTGGGTTTGACCTTTCTGATTAAAAAACCACTTTCCCCCCCGCCCCAATATCCGCTTCCCTTTCTGATGCATCTTGAAACTTGAATGTGAATACTATTTTTTGCTACGTATGAAGTATTGCGGCCTCAATAAACCCTGATGTTCTTGCACGAAGTTTAAGTGTGGTTATTTAAACGCTTAAAAAGAACGATGTATGTTACCGTATAGCCTAACTATGGCTTTTGGTGGTGTGCACCTACAGCTCTAAAAAATAAGTAACTTTTGGGAAAGGGCATGGACGATCGTTTTTTTCAAGCAGCAGGCGATACCCCGTCAACCGAGGGACCGGCTTCCCGCCCGGCTGCGGCGCAGAGGCCCGGTGGAACCTGGTCTGCGGCCTGGGCCACCTGGGGCCTTGCCGTGGCGACCCTCCGCCTCCGCAGGCCCGAGGAGGGGCGGCGGAGGGGCGGGGCCGGGCCGCGCCGCCTCTGACGCCATCGGCAGGCGCCGCGGTGCGGCCCGCCGGCCCCGGCGATGGCTCGCATCGGTGCGGGCCGCCCGTGAGCTCCTCCCCGGCGCCGCCTGAGGTAACCGGAGCCGCCGCTTCCCGCTCCCAGCCCGACCCGGCCCCATGGCTTCCCCGGCGGCGGCGGGGCCCGGCGCCGCGTTGCCCCCGGGGTCTGCGCGCCGCGATTTCTACTGGCTGCGCTCCTTCATCGCCGGAGGTGGGTGCCCCGGGTGGGCCCCTGTGCCCGGCGGCGGGGAGGCCGGGCTCTGCTGGGGGAGGCGGAGATCCCTTCTGCGTCGGTACCCCCGGCACGAACCGTGTGGTGGTTGGGCTTTTCTTTTCCTTTTCCCCCGCTCCGACGTGCCGTTGCCGGTGTCTCTCACGGCGGTTGAGCCTTCTCAGAGCCCCTGCCCGAGCTGTGGTGGAGATTAAGGGAGCGGGGGGGAGGCATAGACAACCCCGCGGTCATAACCTCTTAGAGAGAAAAAAAAAATAAATCCGATTTATTCCCCCCATGGGGCGTCGTCCCAGCGGTCTGGTGGGCACGGCGGCAGCAGGGGGTTGGTTGGGTTTGCAGCTGGATCCGAGTGAAGTGCTCGGTGGGGAAGGAAGGAGCTGTTGGGGGAAAAACTCCCAAGAAACTTCCTCTGGAGGCTTCAAGGCTTCTGTCATCGGGAAAAGTAGCTTATACCTTTCGTAAGGCTTTAAGAGTTTTGTAACATGCTGTCACGGGGGCTTTTCCCAGTTCCTCTTCCCCTGTTCCGTTTAAAAATCCATGAGAAAAAAACCTTTATTCATCCACAAAGAACTTTTGCATCCCATCACTTCTCTTTTTTCCTCCCCCTCTTGGAAAGGTGTTGCAGGATGTTGTGCCAAAACAACTACTGCACCACTGGATCGAGTAAAGATCTTGCTGCAGGCTCACAACCACCATTACAAACATCTCGGTAAGATGGCTGCTGCACGTCAAATTTTGGGGGTTTTTAAGTGCAACGCGTATGGTTTGGGCATGTTGATTTCTTCAGCTGTTTGGCTAATAGGAGAAGGCGCTAATCAGGAGGCTGGTCGGTCTCTGTGCCATGTTTTAAAAAGAAAAATAAAGCCCTGTGCCCGCAAGCTGGGGTGTTGGGTGATGCGTGAGAGATTGAGGTGTCAGAATAATCCTCAGTCCGGCACGTAGGAGCTGGGCCTGATCTTCCCCTTCCCGAAGGCAGCAGGAGATCGGTAATCGCGGGTTCAAAGCTGGGATCGCTCACGTAAGAGCCATCACATCTGGCAATAAGTGCTGCGGTCTGCACCAGCCATCGCCAGCTCCCTGGGGCTGTGGGAATCGGTGCCTTTCAGAGGTAGCCTTCACCGGGGCTGGCGATTCCATGGCGGTGACCGCTGAATCCCCCGCTTCCGCTGGCAGACAGCAGCGTGGCTGGTCGGAGCTGGAGCTGGAGGTGGGTTTGTGCTTGGCGTAAGGCGCAGGTGATGCGCGTTGGGCGGCTGTGTTGCATCATGGGGAGAGAATAAACTCTGGGTTGTCAGAACCCTTCCCCTTGGGGCCGTAACACTGCCCTCTTGTGCATAGCATCTGAGGAATTTCATCTCACACGTTCTTGAAATATGGCATAACTCAGGTTCCGAAATCCAAGTGTGTCGCAGTTGTTAAGAAAAAAACGTAATTTTGACTTGGTTAATTTTACGTGTAATGAAACTTTTGGATTTTTTTAGCTAACCAAAGATAATATTTTCTTTAAAGGCTGAGAATATAAATCTTGAAACAAAATTCAATGGGTATATATTCAATTGGCTGTACCAAAAAAAGGAAACACAAATAATGTGGCGTTTTGGTAACACAGTCACATAAGTATGCACTCAAATCTGCAGTCTATGAATCGAAGGCTGAAATAATTGGTTCAACCGACATTTTAAATCCTTATTTTCTGATTTCTTTGTACTGTGCCATAATTGGCAAGTAAAATCTTACATTCTCTCCTACTTAGGGTGTTAGATATGATGCTGATTATTTGGAATGTGTCTGACTTGAACACGTGTCCTTGTTACATGTAGGACAAGAGGGATTAGTTCATCAAAGCCCTCACGACATGTTTTTACTGCCCTTGCTGGGTGGAGTTCGTGCCACATGGGTCTCGGAGCATATGTTTTAAGAAATCAGAACTGTAACTCATCATTGTAGAGTAGAGAGAAATTCTGATCGTGGCATGAGTATTTTCAGAGGCGTGTAATAAGCTTGACAGCTTAAAAATAGATTTAGTATTGTATTCTTAGAACCCCAGAAACTAATTAATACTTATTTCATTTAAGCTTCAATCAAAAGTTTGTCAACTACTCTTTTTTTTTTTCCTGCCTGAAAGTAGTATGTGTAAGCCTTTTTCACGTTCAGCTTTTATATTAAGTAGTTGCATGTGAATGAAAATGGTATAACTGTTACAGTTTATTCCTTTAAAAAAAAAAAGTCAATTTGATAGCAATTGCACATAACTAATAATATGTTTATAATAAAACTGTAGGTTTTGCCCAAACTTTGCGTGATCTTGCATTATTTCCCACCTATTAAAAGGGAATAGAATTGCTTCTTGTTGCAACAACTCTGGGACAGGAAGTGTGAGATGTTTGAGTTGTAAGTAATGATAAAATTTGTTTACTTCATGTCCTCAGTAACGGCATTTAGTCTGTAAGTTAGCACGTAACAATAATAGATTGTTTTCCCATTATTTTAGTTTTTTAAGTATTTATTTATTTATTTTGAATGGACTGAATTGCAAGTCAGCCAGTTTCCTTCCTTCTCTTGCTGGTATTAGTCTCTGGGGGTGGGCAGTGTCACCTGGGACAGGATTGCCTGCAGTCCAGGCAAGTCGTGGGGCCTGAGTGCATGAATTCAGAAAGAGCTCTGCCCAGTCTGGAAGGTGAGAAAGCTGGTAAAATTTAACCTTAAACCTTCTGGTAATGTTTGAGCATTGAAAGCGGTTTTTGTACTTTCCATAGTTACATGAGCAACACAATCCAGTGTTAGTTCTATACATACTTTCTTATTGTCTGTAATGTTTTGCTTGATTTTTTTTTTCTCTCCCCCCTCCAGTGTAATTGTTCAATACCTCTTTTGTATTGCTGGCAGGAGTGTTTTCTACATTGTGTGCTGTCCCCAAAAAGGAAGGTTACCTTGGGCTGTATAAAGGAAACGGGGCAATGATGATTAGAATCTTTCCATACGGCGCAATTCAGTTTATGGCATTTGACCAATATAAAAAGGTAGTTGAATTTATTTTGTTTTCTTTTTTTTTTTTTCTGCCTACAATGAATACGGATTCTTTTAAGTGATAGAAACTAACACAGAAACTTTCCTGTCTTATTAATTAGCTGCATGTCTTTTCTAAGGTTACTTTATCCTAATCTACCCATACGAAATGTCAGGGCAACAGTGAACCTTTATGCGGTGTTGCTTAAGAAAAAAAATTCCCACCAGTTTTTGTACCTTTGCACCGTTGAGAATAATACTTTTTGTGTGTGTGTTTGTGAAGGAAAAGGGTAATCTAAAGTCTTCTGCTATTTGTATTGCTGTAAGATAGCCCTTGGTGAATAATATAGGAATAAAACGTAAAATGGAACCTCTTTATTACATTGTGTTGGGATTCTTAGTACTTGATGGATGGAATAACTTACACTTGAAAGTCTGTGTGGATATGACTGTTATATTTGACCTGACAAATGACTACGTCAGGTTCTAGATAAAAATTACTTGGAAGAGAAAATGCTCATTTCAGGGTCCCACAGGATTTGCGGATTCCTTTCTCCTCTCACACATTTACTCTTTCGTAATAAATACATAATAAATACCTGCAACATCTTTTGGAGGTCAGGTGCTAGCATGAAAGTGTTTTTAAACATTGCTTAAATGTGGTGAAAAATACTATTTTACTGTTAGCGATGAGGAACTCTGTGTTTGAAAGGTCAGGTTCTGTACCCAGTGAAGTAAATTGCATGATCTTGATCTTTACAGTGAAATTGAAATTGTGATTCTCCTCCCTAAAGAGCAAATTTCAGAAAGCTTATACGAAGAAGTAACTGTAATGAGTTTCATACGTTCTTTTTTTGTGGTGTAATCATAAATGCTGTTGATCTATGCTTGCTTTACGTTGTGTTGCATAAAAGACTGCATGTCATACTTTATAAGGAAATGATTTATGAATCTGCCAGTTTCAAGAAACGATTTAGAATCATAGCAGTTTCTCTTATCTAGTAATTGACAACAAACCTTCAAGATGTTTTGCAGGAATGTGTAAAGGTGAAAAAAACACCTCAATTCTTAAAGAAAGATGATATGAAGTGATCTTGTTTATAGCAAGAAACTGCTTCTTAAATAGTCTCAACTATTTTCTAAAAGCCTGGAAACTGATTTCTAACTTCCTTCCAGGACGTAATGTAATTTAAGAAGCTCTTGCTTTCAAATGCTTGTCCAATTTCTCTCTTCTCCTTTTTTTTTTTTTTTCTTATTTTAATTTTTTTTTAAATCCAGTTAAACAAACTCTTAAAAATACCTTTATAGAAGTACATTTCACGTGCTGAGCACGGAAGAAAAATTTACTCTTATCAAATGTGTCACTTTTCAACTTTGCTCAATGTCCTTTGCTCTCTGTCATGCAACAAGGATAGCGTTCAGTTTGCCTTGTTCGACACACATTAAAGATAACTAAATAAACAATTAATCTAGTTCCTGAAGTAAACAGTACAAATACTTTCAATTAATCATTCTGCCTTGGTAGTAGAATTTTAGCACTTCCATGATTTTAATAAGAAATTGGTAACAGCAGCAATGCTCAGAAAATTCTTTTAATAGCAATTAAGTGCTCTGGTTTGAATTTGTAGTGTCGTAAACTTTTTGGAAAGAGCTTCAGAGTGCTAATAAACTGTGGGATGTACTGCCCTGTTCTTTCTGGTATATGACTATTGTAAATATCCCGTATTTTGTAGGTAATAAAGAAGCAGCTTGGGATTTCTGGGCATGTGCATCGATTAATGGCTGGATCCATGGCAGGTATAGTTTTGTACTTGGATTTCAGAGATCCCTTTTGCTGAAAAGTTAATATTTGTTTAAAGGACGATTTGGCGGGTTTTCGGGTCAAAGTGGTGCAAATTTGTATTAAGCAAAAATACTAGTAAATGGTTAATGTAACAAATAGTTGCCTAATTGAAAACTGTTTGTCTAAGAGTATTCTTTAAAACACATTTGTTCAAGCATTGAATTCTGTGCTGTGATGTAAAGCAGTTTCCGTAGTGTTTATTACTATAGCTCTTAAAAAAAGAGAAAAATCCAATGTCATTGGTGATGTAGTATACAAGATGAAGTATAAAGATGCAGGTTTTAGTAGAACTGGTTCATCAGCATGTCTGCCATTGCTACTAGCTTGAATAT
>JAOXNO010000002.1:4998756-5021769 GCA_028565335.1 Limnodromus scolopaceus
CAAGATGAAGTATAAAGATGCAGGTTTTAGTAGAACTGGTTCATCAGCATGTCTGCCATTGCTACTAGCTTGAATATAAGCCCATAGAAATAGAGAGAACTGCAGCTCCTTAAATGTGTGGATTATTTGGATTTCCTAGAAATATCTATACCTTTCAACAGCCAATGCAGGATTGTCAGGATATTCTTTAGAGCACATGTGAATGTTAAAAAAAGAATCACTTGCCAATTAGTGCAATAGTAGTAGAAAAACCCATTTGTAAACTGCCAGTATATAGTATGATTATACATTTCTGTTTTCCTCTTGCTAGTCAATCAGCCAACAGTAGCTAAGAAAAAACAGGGAAAGGTAAGTTATAGTGCACTAATTTTTAATCGAGGTGGTTCTTCATGTGCTTTACTTTATACAATGGGTTTAATGCTGTCTAGTGACAGTCTTTAAATAGTTATGACATGAGTATTAATATTTAGCTTATTTTGGAATAAAAATACTGGAGTTTGTTAATGCTACCTTTAGTTAAACTGGGAAGACCTCATGTAAATATTTTGGCTTTGCATGCCATCAGGGGAAAAGGAAAGAGAATGGGATGAAACAATTCAAAGATCCTAAAAACTACCAGAACCCATCTGGCAAGATATGTTCCAGAACTTGGCTGGCTTTCTGTCTGAAAGAAGTGTAAAACATACATAGATATTTTTTCTCCCCTTTTTAAATTTATTTCCCCCATCTAACTGTACTAAAGAACGCTTAAAGTTTGGGGTTTTTTGTTTGCTTGTTTTTTTTTTGGTTTTTTTTTTTTTTCCCAAAAGCTTATTATTAGCTTTTTCAGGAGCCTTGTCAGAGACCTGGAACCTGACTTGTGAAGCACTGTGATAACATTGAATAATCAGCTTAACTCTGTCAGTGTTGGACATGCTGGAATTCTTTGTGAAGATAAATTAATAGCATCTGGCATCGTTTTAAGCACCTTACTAGTTAAATCTGTTTTGTGTTGTTAGAGTAACAGAAATGAAATTAATATACAGTACCATCTGGAAACCATGGTCAAAAGAAATGCTTTGTGTGGTGCACTTAAGTACCATATACTCAGTAGTTTGGTATTGAGAACCCCAAAACTGAGTAGATGAGGTAGATTACGCAGTAAAATTAATATAGCAGTCGGATATAGTAATAGTATCACAAGTGAATGTCTTACTCTTTGTTTACTACGTGGCATTAACTGCTTTTTGGGATATTTGTTAGATAAATAAGAAGGGAGGGTTTCTATTGAGTATGCTAAGAAGATATAAGGGAGGAAGGAGGCATTAAGAAGAGCATAGACTTTGAAATCTGAAACAGAAGTTCTCTAGATTTGCAAACAAAATAAGAAAATATTTTTAAAAGAAATTGGTAATATTTCTTGCTTTAACTCTTGTGGCTTTTTCTCTTGATGGCTGTAATAAGGGATATTATTTTGTTTTTTCCAACTTTAAATGACCAAAGGAGACAGTGTGCTGCACGCAGCCCAATGTTGGTGGAGAAGTGTCTTCACAGTTTCCTGGAACCCAATATTATGCAGTTAAAAATGGGTACCCTTTGTTTCCGTTTCCTTTTTGTCCTCTCTATGCCATCTAGCCACCAAGCTGTCTGCTTTCACTTCTGCATAGGCTACTGATACTTAAATCTTGCTATGTCAGTGTTTCCAGCATTACTAGCAGTCAGCAAACCTGAATCCGCTTCGAAGTGGTGGGAAACATTTGAGTATCTTCTGTAACTGATAAACAGGATCAAAAGCATATCCACAGGGAAAAACAAGGCCATGAGGATGGGGGTAGTAGAGTGAGAGAAAAGAAAAACCTATTGTAATGCATATATTTAAGGAGGCCAAGTTAAAGTTACTGTGGAAACTTTAACTCTGAATTTCCTGAGTCTTGTGTGATTCAAATTTCAGCTGTAACACCTCATTAACAGATAAATGGTGTATACTTCTTTGAGGGAAAGACAGAGCTGGGGAGAAGATGGACAAATCATAGAGGTTAGTGGGGTTTAAGAAACAAAATGATCAAATAACACCTGTATCACAGGATGATTTTGCAAATATAATTTGGTTTTAGTTTTCTAATTGAAAAATCTGAATTAAACCACAGAAATGTGTATTTCCTCCCCTCTACTTGATTAACTTAGAAATAAAAAAAGCCAAAAAAGACTAGACTAAATGTTATCTACAATAAACTCAAGTTCCATTAAACTAATACAGAAAGCACGTTTTTCTATGCTAGTGAGGATACTGTGCAGGAGGATACTGACTGTCTCAATTTTAAATATTATGTAATTAACAGTTTCCTATTTGAATGAACATTTTAAAAGACTCTGCTGTTTCAGTGTAATTCAGAAAGAAACTGTATATTGCAGGTCTACAAGTGTTAACATTTGTAAATTAGGCCGTTCATTAAACTGATAAATATCCTTTGTCATCAGCTATTTCTCTGTATGCTTTTTTTTTGTTCCTGTTACCGTTCCTGAAGCTTTGTTTTGTTCAGAAGATGCCTCCTTGATAAATTAATCTTTATGCTGGTTAAGGAGCATATCTTCTGCAGTTCAAGGCAGTAACTTGTGCTTAGCACTTTTTGAACTGTATATCTCTGAATCACCTGGTAGTACTTAAGTTCATCTACATAGTTATTGATAAAGTACAAAGAGAATGATACCGAAATCATAAAAACTTTCATATCAGATATGTTTGCAGTACCTGATCTTTGTAATTGTGTTTCAATTGCTTTTTCTTCTTGCTCCGAATGTGGGGGTTTTTTATTTTCAAAGAAAATTACTAAGAATGGAGGAATAGTAGGGAAAATGTGAGATAGACATAAATTCCTATACAGCTAAGCTCATTGTTAACTCCCAAAGCCAGGGAAGCAAATCAAGGACAGTCTAATTCCTGTTGTGCTTCATTGATGCTAAATCTCAGTAAAGGTCTGGGTAACCCAGTATCTTGTCCCTAAGAGCGGTCAAAGGTGCTTGAGGACAACATGGTTTTTCCCTGACTTCCTTGGCTTCTGAGTCAGCATTTGCAATGAAAAAGTCTGCTGGTTTTGAAGTGGTTCCTTAAAGGAGAGAGGAGCTCCATTGCCTTATTATCTCCATTTCAGATGAGATACTGTGAACTGCAGTATCTGTCTCTTAACTGTTGAGATACTTCCAATTCTGTCCTGTTAAATAACTGTGGGAGGTGTTTTTGTCTCAACTCTCATTATTTGGGATAGACTTTGCTTCTTCAAGACAGGGAATCAGCCTAAAGATGCGGTGGTCTGACTGCTGGTAACTCATAATATTTAGGGAGTAGAGACAAGATTAGTAATTTTGCAGACTTCACCAAAACGACTTTGTGTCCCAAGGCTGGCCACCATTCCTCCTAGACAGAGCAGTGTCTCTCCTGAGCCCCAAAGGAAATCTTGATCCCTTGTATGTACCTTTTGCTTATATGAACAGTAAGCAGTAACATGCTTCTCCCCGTTGCTTCAAGAAAGCGTATTTTGTGGCTGATCTTAGAAATCCCCATTGTTGGGTTTTTTTTCAGAATTCATGGATCAAGGATTTTAAGAAAAAGTGAAATAAAGAAAATTTTTAATTTAAATTCTTACTGCATATAGTTTCTTTTCATCTGATTTTTTTTTTTTTAATTGCACTATTTTTGGATTGTGTTCACTAATTAGTGCATTCACCAAACCCTTCGTTGGTCTGTTTGCTAGTCTTTGCTCAGAGAATATTTCTGGATACAATCAGTGCATGATTGGAAAGAGATGGGGGATAAAGTTGTCTGTTTTCTGAAGTAGGATGACTTTCCTGTGAACTCTTAAGTGCTGTAAAAGCTTTTTTCTCCCTTTTCTAATTTTTTTTTTTTTTAGCTGCTTGAATTCATCTATTTTACAATTTTTCTGGACATCTTAGGCAATCCGTTAGGAAAAGGCGGCATTTAATAATGTGGGTCAGGGGAAACAGTCCTAAAGTTGCTTTGGTGTTTTGCAGCTTCCAACTTTTGAAGCCTATGGGTGAGAAGACAACATCAAAAATCAACTGCAGATTTTCTGCTTTTTGTTCAGAAGATTTGTCCAAAATCTCTGAAAGAGACGTTTTTGTCTTCTAAAATAAATTGCTTGTAGAATACTGTAGAAGGCCACAAGCCTTACTCCTTTACTCTCAGTTGGCAGCTGTCCAGCGTCAGCGTTTTGGATAGCTCACATGGTGGGGTTTTTTTGGAGTTTTTTTTTTTTTTTCCTCCCCATCTAATCCTGGTATCTTCTGCGGATGCTTCAGCTTACTAAAGTTGCTTTTTTCTGCTCACCAGACAAAAAAAGTTATGAAGAGTTTCTTTGCTGGAGTTGTCTTGTGTTTGGGTTTTGTGGTTGGTTTGTTTGCTGCTGTTTTGTTTTTTCTTTTCCCCTCCCTCTCATGGTTTTCTCTTGACCTTGTGGAAAGGAGGGGAAATGATACACCTACATAAAGAGATATCATTAAGAGACTGTTAAAACCTAAGAGGAAGTGGCAATTTCCTGCTGGCATAAAAAGCATGCTTATCTTCTGTGGGACCAACTTCTGACGGCGATGTTTAGCTAAATTAGAGCAGGTGCCAGAAAACAGTATCGATCACGAAGCTTTTTGCTTTCTTTTTTCCTTCTGCCAGTGTTTTGGTTTTGTTCTAGCTTTTTTTGTTTTTTGTTTTTTTTTTTCTTCATTGACCGTGGTATACCACAAGAAAATGACCTGGTTTTAATAAACAGTTTTAACTATTCCCTCCAAATCATTTGTCAGCAATTGAGTGATTTACCTCAAAAACTAGAGTTAGGAAAGAATTTGTTATTAAGGTAAATGTTAGAAGAGTTGTTCTCTGTACTGGAGTTCTGTTTCCAAAATTACAAGTTGATCAGTGTCTAATCAGTTTTGAAGCAGTTCATAACTGGATGTATCCTAAGATTTAATTTTTTTTTTTTTTGGCATCTTAAGTCTACAAATAGATTTTTTTGGTCAGAGTTTTAAGTGTTGGTGTAACATGAATATTAAAATGCAGTAATGCAACACAGTTAAGTACTCTTCATCAGTACAGTCCTGACTTTATTTTAAACTTCGTTAGAGTATCTTTAGTATTTTAAGATGCAGTAGATAGATACACGTATCTATATCCAGTGATCACTTCATATTCTGACACAGTCTTTTTGAAATGAAACATGTAAATTTGGTAGCTTGATTTTTATTTTTATTTTATTTTTAAGATGTGGTAGGATTAAGTTTCACGGTTGCAATCCAGTAAAGCTGATGCACTTGACTAGCCTGATGCTTACGAGCCATGGACTTAAATAAGATGGTTCATGTGAATGCAGTTAGGCCCATAAATCTTTGGAAATCAAGGCCTAGGTGTGCAGCTTCAGTGAACACCGAGTATAAACATAAATCCTTCGTGTGTTGCTGAAGTTAGTGTTCCTGTTTGCTGATTATAAGTGACTTTAAGTGTTTCTTTAAGAAAATATTTTGTATATGCTATTATATTCCCTGCCACAAAAGGAAATTCTAATTTTCAAGATAATCCTAGAATCAGATAAGGTGTAGGTGAGTTTTGTTTGCTTGTTTTGTTTTTGTTTTTAATAAAGGTATTACAGCAGTGATTTGTACTTACCCTCTTGATATGGTTAGAGTTCGTCTGGCGTTCCAAGTAAAAGGGGAACACAAGTACATGGGAATTATCCATGCATTCAAGATGATTTACACAAAGGTATTTTTTTCTTTTAATCTTCAGTCCTGTCAAAGCAAAATAAGCTCTTTAAAGAATGTTGCACTGCATTGAAAATAGTGGCTTGGTGGAAAATAGCATGACTTCATTGCGTGCACATTGAATTTTTTAATGTAAAAAAATGATCTGGATGCTTCCTTCTATTTAGGCTGTTAAGATGTAGCTAAGGCTCGTGTAAGTGGGAGGTCCAAAATAACAGAGAGAAGTTGCTTTTCAAGAACAAGTAGTAATGATACAAAAAAATTTGGGGAGGAGGGATATGTATAATGCAGAAATGTCTCCTAGTATGATGTTGGATGTAGATTTTTCTCCTTCGTTTTCACTTCTCTATCTCCTCTGGAGCCAGGCAGTTGTCTCCTCAATTCTTCAGGCACAAGAAATGGAATTTGACATTAGCCCTTGGTGCTAGATGATGCTAGTCAGATGGCTGTCCTGTGAATCTGTATAAACAGTCGTATAACTTGTGAAGACATTCATTGTATTTCTTGCCACAAATGTACTTTTATTTTTCTTTTTGAAGGAAGGTGGTTTTAGTGGGTTCTACAGAGGGCTGATGCCAACTGTTGTAGGAATGGCGCCATATGCGGGTAAGTTACAAACAGAATGTGGCAGTCCGTCAGCAATTATGTGTGTTACTAAATTTACATAATATATTTGCACACCTAATTAATTAGCTTCTGTTAAAATCAAGGAGTCTGTCTTTAATTGAATGAAGAGGGAGAGACAATAGAAGCATTTGCAACTCTTCAGTTTTAATCTAGACTTAATCAACATGTGTTAAAGCATCTTCAATATGCAAAGTCTAGCTTTTCTGAAATTTGGACTTGAGGGGGAGAGAGGTAAAATCTCTTCTGCTTCACAGTTTTCCCACAAGAAAGCATATAGGATATTTCTCTCAAACCTGTAGATCCATGAGAGCAGAGCACTCTATAGGTGGATACTTAGAGCCTCTGCATTGGCTCCATCTCCTGGTGACTTTAATGTAAATACTTACACAAGCTAAAGCTGTGGGTGATGTGGGATGGAGAAAGGTCAGAACTGCCCAGCTAACTACACTCGTATGTAATAGATGAGAGATGGTCTTCAGTTAAAGAGACCTTAGGAGTTACTCTTAACAGCAATCCAGTAATTTAAAACACAGTCTAGCTTATTTAAAGCATTCTTTTAATGTTAATTATAAATACTAAAGTATTTGGACAGAAGTTACTGTAGAAGTTCAAAATATTATTTGTCTGTTTCTTTCTTCTTAAAAAAAAAAAACCTCAAAGAATTGGAAAATAGTTTCATTTTGTAATTGCAGCTTTTTGTTTATGATGATGATGCATCAACAAATAGTTTGGGTTTTTTTATGAAAGTGCATAAAAATTAAATTTCCTTTTAGGTTTTTCATTTTTTACCTTTGGTACCTTAAAGAGCATTGGACTTGCTCAAGCACCTAACTTGCTTGGACGGCCTTCATTAGATAATCCCGATGTCTTAGTTTTGAAAACACATGTAAATCTGCTGTGTGGTGGCATAGCTGGAGCAATAGCTCAGACGATATCGTAAGTTTGGGTATTGTTTCCTTTTTTGTTTTTTTTTTTTTCTTTTTCTATATAGCTGTTTGCTCTAAAGAAACTTTTAGCTGAGCATATGATTTTTATGTAAGCCTAGTTATTAGTAAGCTTTTTAAATCAGGTTAATCAGACACTGGAATTCAGTTATTTCCTATTGTTTTGTTTACTAAATGTCCGTTTAATCTCCAGGGTCTTTAAAGATATATGCATTGAGTCAATTAAACAAATTCAGACAAATCTCCTATAATCAGTTGGAATCTTGTTTGGTAAGCTGTGAAATTTTGACTGTGAACATAATTTGCAGAATTTTATTATTCCAATTTATTTTCAAAGCAATGTACCCTGTGAAGACATTGAATTTAAAAAAACAAGCCAAAACCAAAAACCTCAAAAACCCCCAAACCTGAAGTCTTAGATATTGTATTTGGCATTAATTTTTTTTATTACTTTGCCTGCTTTCTTCATTCTCATGCTGTCCTTGTCATATTTTATTTTGTCCATAAAATAAATTATTTAATGGACTTATATGGCATGAATTTTTCACTAAATCACTGCATTGCGAATGTCATTTTCTATTAATCTTTAAACTGTTAATTTTATTTTTGATTCAGGTGTCTTCTCCCTCCAGCGTTTTACAGACTGTTTTATACTCTCACCTGATCTTCATGTGTCTTCCTTACTCGTGCCAAATGGAATATATTAAGAGATCTGATTTGCTGGTTTTGGTTGTGTAGGGGAGGTCTCTCTTTTTGGAGAACTTTCAGCTGTGTTGAGAATCTGAGCCGGATTCCTGACTCACTGAAAAGGGAGCTTGGAGGTTGCACGTGGACTTCTTTGTATTCTTTTTTTTTTTTAAACAATATTCATATAGTCATCACGCATCTGGTTGAACTGCTGTTCAAATATCTCCTCTGTAGATATCCCCTTGATGTAACTCGTAGGCGAATGCAGTTAGGAGCGGTTCTCCCAGATTCTGAAAAGTGCCTGTAAGTATTTTCATCTCTAGTAACCGACTCAATTCTTAGATGTCTGAGCAAAGTTAAATTCTTAGTTCTAACGTTTAAAAACAAACCAAAACCCAAGCTACTATATTGTTGATTTCTTCATTCTTTTAATGAGTAAGTTTCCACACAGACAAAAGCTGCCATTATCACTCTGGGGTTAAAAAAATAACTGAAATCACAATGGCGCTTTTGTTAGTAATACTGTGTTTGTATTAGTAACATTTTTTTAAAATCAGGTCTCATCTTGAAAAACTCCCTGAATTTCAAATTACCTCAACCAAATTCAGCTTTAGGACAGTTTTATCTTGGTTACTTTCAGTCTTGTGGACTTGTCTACATCTGAATCCAGCATGACTCAGTGTGAACCTCCCTTGCCGAGCTGGATCTTACTGACAGTAGTCTCTCTTTGTGACCTTTCATAAACCACTTAGATGTTGCTTGCTGTGAAAGTCGCTGTACTGTTTTTCTTAGCAGCCTTAAAACTGTTTTTGCTTGGCTGTTTTCTGCTCCGGATACTTTAAAAATAAAAATGTGTTAATTGTTGTAGGGGTCTTACTTCCTGCATTTTTGAGAACTACTGCTACAGACAGCAGGCTTCCCAATTTAACAGTATTGTTGTGACGGTGTTGGGAGAGAGCTGTGCCTTAAAGGACAGTAGACATATATGTCTTCAGAGGATGAGAGGGTAAAACAAGTAGGAAATCTTGAAGCTTTGAGGCATATGGAAGATGTTCTCAATGTCTTTAATTGCTTGGAAATACTGAGCACCTTATGGATTTTTACGCTGCTTTGCATTCAACCTACATTTGCTCATTTTCAATACAAGTATGCGAGGAAAATCATTCTCCTTGCACATACACTTCAAATTCTGCTTTTAATAAGGTCAAATATTATATACTTAACAAATTCTACTATTTCTCTTTTGAGAGAAAATATTAGCTCTTTGTCATGGTGAAGCAAGCTACGCATATACAGGATATAAAATAATGAGCTAAACATAAATTATATATGCAGAGCTTTAGAAGAACAGGTAGTATGATCAAGTGCTCAAAGAAAGAGAAAAGCCTAAATACTGAGCTTTAATGCAACAAGTGTGTGCTACGTTGGGCAAATTATTTTTCTGTTGCTCTGTACTACATTTGTAAGAATAAGTGATGCTTCTCAACTCCTTCCTGCCCGACAGACCACAGAATATGGATAGCCATTATGGTGTTTTTATGGCTTAATATGTCTTTTAGAGCAGGTGTTTTTAGACTGAAACCTCTTTAGATGGGATTGCACTGTCCTCTTCCCAGTTCCCACCCCTTGTGCCCAAATTTCTTGCAGAAGCTCAGACTGTCTTCTGAGTGTTCAGAAGACTATAATGCTTTGCTATATGGAGTCCCAGGGGTTTTTGTCCATAGATGTCCAAGTAAAGCAAGTAAAACAAATGTCTTGTATCTTACAGAAAGTGACTTTTACTATTGAATACGTGTACCAAATAATGATTTGAGTTCTTATTTTTCCAGTACAATGGTGCAGACACTGAAATACGTGTATCAACAACATGGAATACGAAGAGGATTATACCGTGGTTTATCTCTAAATTATATTCGTTGTATTCCTTCCCAGGCTGTGGCTTTTACTACGTATGAACTTATGAAACAGTTCTTGCACCTCAATTAATTTTTTTTTAAAGACTTTCCTGTAAAACTACACTATCAGTCCTCAAATTATATTGGTGAGTAAATTACTTGAAGTTTAAAAAAGCTATCTGTTACTGTGGAACTGCTGTTGTCTTACATTTGTATGTGCCAAAATGTGGTTTATTTCCTGGAGTCAAACCAGGAGACAGATCAAAATAAACATTAGTTAGCTATAAACAATTTTTTTTTGCACTTGATCTTCTAGGCTTCATTAGATTAATGTTAAGAATTACACAGTTTTAAAATTACACCCACATTTTATACACGTTTCAAGTTGTTAGTTATTTAGCTTTATCATCATCCCAGGATTTACACACATGATTATATTGCTCTTTAAGCTAGTAGTTAGCCCTCTGTTCTTCTTTAAAACTTAAATTGAATGAACTGATTTGAACAAAATGCAATGATTTTCATACTTGCCAGCTCTGTAGAAGCTGAACTGAGCAGACCACAGCTTAAGCATCTTTTCATTCTTTTTTTTGTACAAGTTTTCTGTATGCAAGGGCAATGCATATATCTTCAGATGCATACATATGGAAGTCTCTTTAAGCATTTCAATAAATAATGACAAAATGTATTCAACTTTATTAGAAAAATTGCAATTTGGAAACCAGTTTCTTGATATATGTTCTACATTGAAAAAAATGCTGTATGTACAGAAATAAAACTGGGGGAACTTTTACAGTGACAAGTGGCAAGAAAAGATCTTAAGGCAGTTAGCACGGGCCTA
The DNA here is from genome assembly GCA_028565335.1 of Limnodromus scolopaceus. NCBI lineage: Eukaryota > Metazoa > Chordata > Aves > Charadriiformes > Scolopacidae > Limnodromus > Limnodromus scolopaceus. Next base: position 5,009,493 of record JAOXNO010000002.1, read on the forward strand.
ATCTTACATGGCATTTCTGTACCTTTTCTGTGGAGCTGAATGTTCTCGATTCGGTTTATTGAAGGCCAGGTGTTTTATGTACTTTCCAGTACTAGCTCATGTAAACGGGTTTGTCCCTACCTTAAAATATGGTGACAGACAAGACTGCATGCTGCTGCGTTTACTTATTTAAGCATATGGACCATATTGAGCCTCTTGCGCAGGAAAAGAAAATGAAGAACTGTATTGGAGTCTGTAGATGTGTATATGTACTGTTTCTAAAGTAAGGTATGCAATAGACTATGACATGTTTTCCTCCTCCTACAATTCTTTTTGTTAGAGGGAATTATTTTCCAGACTTGTTTATACATGATTTGTATTGGTACTCTTGATTTTACTCATTCAATTCAGGAAACTGTAAAGCATTTACTTTAAGTGATGTAAATTATTTATTTATTGTAAACATTTTAGCAGTGTCTTTTAAGAAGTGGTAATGGTTATGTGAAGTGGTGGATGGTTAGATCGATTTGCCTAATTTTGACAAATTTTTACAAGCTGGATTTTGAGTTACATATTCAATACCAAATTTTGTGGCTCGATTTTTTTTTTTTTAAATTTTATTTCAGTTTCTTAAAAGTATGCATTTCTTTGATATTGAACAGTGTAGCTATGGACAGAGAATGAGATGTATTTGAATTTATTTTATTAAAAATTTTGAAGTAATGTCTATGTGTGATTTGTACATGTTGCAGCCAGAAAGAATGCATGTTTCTGGAATTATCTGTATGTTTCTCATGTGGGTAAATCTGCATAACATTGTCATTCTTAATTAAGGGACAACAAAAAAGACTTTTCATCTGATCTTTAGTTTCACGTAAAGGAAAACTAAACAATATCACAGTGAATTTTTATCTTTTAAAGTCCTTGCAATATCGCTAAATCCACTGTATTAAAAAAAAAATGCCAACTTTCTTTCCTGTATTGTTTTACTCTGTGAGCAAAAAAGCCTCTTCTTGGGTGCCAGTTCTTTGCCATGTTAATACTAGTAAAGATGTTTAAATTTAGAGATTTATATCTTAATTTTACTAAAAGTGATATATTTGAGGAACTCAAATAGGTTTGAGCTGTGTCATGAAAAGTTAAGCAGTTCTTATGCAGAATAAAACCGAATCCAGCATATTCAGTCTGGTGAGGAAAAGAGCAGTAAAAAGTGTCTCCTAAATAATTGAGTAGGATGTTGAATGTGAACAATAGACCTGCTGGATGAAACTGTGCTATATTTTCAGGATTAGATTTACAAAATAAAATTTAAAGGTGTATAAATGATTTTAGTTTGGAAGTACTTTAATACTTTTGAGCAAGGTCTATGAAAGAAAAATACTTTTGTCCAGGGCCTAGATGGGAGGTTTCTAATTTTTTTTAATAGCTATTTCTAGCTATTTCTGGAAAGCTTATTCAGGTGTTTCTTATTCAGTCGGAACACAGAATTTATTTGGAGTATCTGACTACCACAATGGAAACACGGGCCTTAATTGTAAATCCTTCCTTTCTCCAGTGACAGCCCTATGAAAACCATGTTTATTTTCATTTTGAGCTACTGAAGGATTTATCCCCGTGTTTTCTTGTCTGTCGCTTCAGTATTTTCAGTGTATTGAGCAAGCAACATCTAATTTTAGCCTGTAAAAAGTACAAGATTAGGCTCCAATCAAGTTCATTTCTATGCCTTAATCACTTTTTTTTTTTTTTTACTTTTTCAGCAAATGGAAAGGGCACAAATATCTGGTTTTGTCTTTATTTCCTAAAAATTGATAGCATCATAATCTCATAACTAATTGTTCTATCCAGTGAAGAAATCAGTTTTGTGATGGTTATGTAGCCTTGGATAATATTTTTAAACTGCATTAAACCCACTGATTTCCAATACTCTTTGACATAAAAATAGAAAAGAAAGCATCCCCATTTTAGGAGTCCTTCAGGTGAGACAGTCTCATACAGACTTATCCATGAAGCACCTTGAAAATCTCCGTCTTGGGGTTTGTTTCCAGTGATTAGACACGGTGTATTTAAAATAAACCGCATACTTCATCCCTACAGTCTTACAACTAAAATTTTGCCTGCTGTAACTAAGGCATTTACAGGCGTTACACAGAAAAGTTTTGTGTATTTGAACCTTTTTTTTTTCCCCACACTGATTAGTTCCAATGTCTCTGTATTTCATTACTATATTTTCCAGGTGTTTTTTTGTTGCTCATTTAAATGAGCTCAAGGTGGACAAATTCTATTAATACTTGACAAATTCTGTTGGCACTCTTCAAATTCCTCCCCTCCTTCCCTGAAAAAGGAGCATGCAAGGCACTTGTAATAAGTCATCTTTTATGTTTGCAACTTAAAACAACTGTATCTGTTCAATTCAAACAGGTATAAAAGAAAAGATCTCTGTGTTTGATCCTTAACTGTATTTCTTTTTTTTCTGTGCAATTAGTGCCAGTGAGTCTGTTCAGCTCTGAGATCTCTGCTTCAGTGACATGAGTGACAGATTGCCCCCCAAGCATCCTCAGAGTGGATCCCAGGATGCTTCAGGCTGGTCTGAGTTAGGTTTCCTTTACTCTCACTCTCCTGCTGGTTGACATTTTGCCTCATCCAGGGTAAATGGGACTAGATATCACGGTGCTTCCACTGATTTGATGAAAGGTTAACCCACCAAAAGAAATGAATGGATTTTATTGGCGTCGCCTTACTGAACCAGCTCATGTGTGGCTGCCCGCTTACTAGATCTGATGCAATATAGATTTAATTTCAGATTTAGCTCTAGAAATACACTTGCCACCTGGAGTGGCAGCAGGCACGTATATATTACAGACTCAATAGGGGGAGACACAGCTGTAGGTTCCCATCATAGATTTCTCTGATTAAATCTGTGGTCTCAAAAAATGAGGGCACATACAACATATTAACTATTTATAGATAGCTAACTCCCTCCCTTTGTCGCAGGATTGGAAGGAATACATTTCGTTACGTTGTGAAAACAAATTTTTGACAGTAAATTCCTGAATTTACACAGTTCAAACTTGGAGAATGCTGATGTACCTTAAAACTGCAAGAATTATTATTTTTTTTTTTGTTACCACTGATGCCAAAAAGAATTAAGAGCCATAGTCTAAACACTTTTACTATAACGTTTGGTACTGAAGTATGGTTTGGTGGTTTTCTGGATTTCACAGACCCTCTGTAGAGATTCTCCACACTGCTTAGATTTTAGCTAACTTCAAAAAATATTTAAAGCATATTTTTGTGCTTTTATAACCATATTATTTTAAGATACTTCTTAGTGTATGGGAGATGTATAGGCAAATGAAAGAGACTACAGAACCCAAGGTTGTCAAGTATACAAAGTATTTATGTAATCTCTTTTAATGCCATACCAAAGTATGTATCTGTGCATTTAATGGTATCAACATGTAACTATTAAATTACAAGTGATCTTTTATTAGAGGTCCTGGAATGGAAAGCAACGTTAATGTAGTTTACTGCATGCATTTCAGGACTATCCCAAAGAAAAGTGAAGGGGCTTATTTAAGTATGCTCTCACCTTTTAAAATTCAAGTTTTGATCCTCTGTCGGGATGTCTAACCACTGGCCAAAACTGTGGTCTTTGCAGGTCTGGAGCCTCATCGTGTTTCCCAATGTTTATCTACATTAAAGAGATACAAGACCAGACTCTTAAATATATAATTTTCCCGACACAACTACAGCACAGTCATACTGATGTTTTAAGAATAGATTTAATAGCTGTATCCCTCAATCTTTGCTAAAAGTGATGGTCTAGGACTCAGAATGCTTTCCTGAAGTAGTGGTTTTGTGGCCAAAAAAAGGAGCAAAGAAAGGAAAACTGTGTATCTGAAACTTCTCTATCACCTCAGAAAGCCTCTGTCAGTGAACAGCACCAAATGTAATGGGTTCTTATGAGAAAAAGAAGTTTGACTCTTGGGCTGAAGTTCAACTACGAGCAGTGGGAGCAAAAGGCACATCTAATTTACCTCAGAGGCGGTTGTAACAGCACTCGGCGCTGCGGGAATCAACGACAGGCAGGGCTGAGAACGTGCCTGCCCCGGGGTTCGGCCATCGCTCCCTCACGGCCGCCTCGCGCCTCCAGCCGCCCTGCCCGCGCGCGGGAAGCGCGCGCCGCTCCCCGCGCCGCCGAAGAACCGCCCTCCCGGCACCTCGATTGGCTACGCTCCCTCGCTTCCCGCCAATGGGAGAGCTAGGAGGGGAGATGGGGCGGGGCTTTCCCTGAAGTGGGCGGGGAGTGGGGCCGCACAGCGCTTGCGCCCCGGGGGGGGATCTCCTGAAGCGCGGGGTTCAAGGGATCCTGTCTGACCTCTTCCGAGCGCGCCGGTGCCGAGCTGCGGAGCTGAGGCGGGACGGCAAAGCAACTACTCATGGCGGAGAGGTTGGTGGCTAGTCGGGGAGGGGAGGAAGAAGAAGGGGTGGGTGGAAGCGGCCGCGAGCGCGGGGAGTTTGAAATTTAATAAAGCGGGGCGCGCGGGCTGGCTCGCGCCTCTCCGGCTCCGGGCCTGAAGAGCCCTGAGGGCCGCCGGAGTGGGGACGGGGTGGCACAGGCCTTCGTGGGGATGGGGGAGAGGTGGGAAGAGCTCGGGGCTGCCCGGAGTGACCGGTGAGAGGAACCCGTCGGCGCTCAGCGGTGTTTGCGCCGGGCAGGGTGGGCTCCGGGGCCGGGTGCGGACCCTGGGCGTGAGCTCGGCCCTTGCCCGCGCCCCGCAGCTCTAGCAGGCACGGCTCGGTGTTATGTCTTTGCGTTAATTAATTGTTGCTTCAGTTTTCAGAAGAAAGCGACTGACTCCCCCGATACAATACTTAAGAATGGGTTGAACAACAGATACCGTGTGTTGGAAGTCAGTGTAATACAGAGAAATGGAAGTGACCCTGAGAAACACTTGACAATTACAGCGTCTCAGTCACTGGATGATACAGAACTGTGCATTCTTAGGAATGGCTGGTAATATGTGCAGAAATGTAGATGTCTGAAAAGGGGATGAAATACTGGATTATTAAGTCAATTTTCATTGTGTTGCCTTTGAGATAAGTTTTACTGTCTGTAAGTGGTGTGAAATCCTGAAGCAACCTTTATCTAATGTAATATTATCAGTATATTAGTGTAATGGACAGTCATCTTGAGAGAACTGATGTCGTGTAGTTTGTGTTGAGTGGATATTGTTACCTTAGAGTTTTAATTTGTCTTTGTACTAGCAAACAGCAGGGCAATAACCTCTAAGCTGGCTATTTTGTTTAAGTATTGTCTTGCAACAACTAGAAGTGTTCTTCTAAGTTATCTACCCTGCATTGTACCTACAAATGGACGAAGCTATGTCGGTAAAACATGAAGTTTTATGCAGTCTGTTAAAATCATCTTAGCTTGAGCTCTGCTGCAAAAATTTTTTCCAGTAAGGTTAGGATTCTAATTTGGGTGTTTATACACTGCATGTTGTGTTACAGAAGAAAAGACTAGCTTAGAGCTTAGTCTTTTGAAACACATGGGTGTGCACGTGATATTTGACACTGCTTTTCATATTCCATGCAAGCCTGAAAGGTGGAGAGAAAAGCATAAGACTCCATTTCTTGAAGGAAAAAAACCTCAAAGGTCTCGAACCTTGAAATTTCTAAATCAATAAAAATATTTTTAGATTTTCCTAAGCCTCTGGAAAAAGGAGAGTTTTTAAGTGAAAAGATAGTTCTCATGTAATGAGGAAATAGTATGCCAATATAAAGTATATGGCTCAGTACATGAATCTGTAATGACTTAACATCAAGAGGATTGTCTTGATGTCTACATTCAGGCTGTTCTGATGCATGATCCAATACTCAAATTTATCAAAGTTTTGTCAGTAAAAATTCCTTTATTCACTTTCAGAATTTATTTAGGTCAGCTTCTTAAAAAAGAATCCAAACAACCTCCTGTTTCAAAGTATGGTGAATCTGATGTATTAAGGTGTAACTTCTAATACGTTGTGTCTGTAGCTTTCAAATGGTTGTTCACGTGTGTTAACTTTACAGGGAGTCCATTCCGGTTGTCCCGGGTGACATCATTCATTTAGAAGGGGAGTGTAGCTCCGGTACCTGGGTGATAAATGAACAGTCTGGATACCTGGTTCTTTACCCAGATTTGCTGCTTTCTGGCACTACGATATCAAATAGTATTCGATGTATAAGAAGAGCAGTGCTGAGTGAAAGGTTTAGGGTAAGTGTTAATTCTAGAGCATCAAGCTTATTAGTGGGTTACTGTTCCATTGAGACTGGTGGTTTAGCTCAATATTAAAACTGGCTGTGATGCTGTATTGCAAAATGTCAATATTAGCTATTCATAATGTTTACAACATAGAATAATTTAGAATGAAAAGTGTCTATCTCTGTTTGAACTTCTTGTGTTTTTTGAGAATTGCAGCTGAAATAATCCTGTATTCTTAATATAGCTAATGGGACAAAGAAGTGGTCTTCCCACTTAAAACTCTGGCAACTTTTTTGATAATCTCTCGCCACATTTTGTGTGGATATGAATCCTTTGAGAAATGTGCCTCTTATCAATCGTATGAAAACATAACCACACTTGGCCAAGTGAAAAGCCTCTGAAAAAATCAGCCAGTTCAGTTAGTAACTGGTGTGGGCTAACTCAGGAATCTGAATCCAGCTGCTGGAATTTGGGAAGAGGAGAAGTTTCTTGTGGTAGTGTCCTTGCTGATAGATGGATGGAGAGAAGCAACAGTTGCGCGTTTCAGCTGAAGAAAACTTCCAGATGTGGTAGGAATATAAATCCAAATGGGCAAGGGTAATGGAATGGTAAACAGGCTGGCAGGGAACCTGTGACTGAAACAGGAGAATTAAGTATAGGAGATTAAGACTGTGAAATAGTGTCAGCCCTTCAATTAGAGGAGTAATGGGAATAAACTAATTGTTTGGAAGGGACAATGCAGAACATCTTGGCTCTGGGATAACACCACCCACCAGTTGTGAGTGTAACCCACAAGTGCCAGGTCTGTAAAAGATACTGGTAAGTACTTAAACCACAGTGATTAGTTGTTCATGCATGGGTCAGTCATAACTTAGTACCACTTCCAGTTCTTAGGAGTCTACAGAGCCCAGTCCTGGTGATGGTTAGATGGGTTTCTGAGTCAATTTGGTGATAATTGAAAAAGTGTGTGAGTTGGTAACACACAGGAAACTGCTTCATGCAAAAATAGTATCTGTAAAATTGTAAAGGTAAGCATTTGTATTGGAAAATACTATAAATACTGCCCACAGGCAAAACTTGCTCAAAATTCATTTTAATCTATGCCTTTGTTTCTCACCTGTCAGTCACACAGGGATTGTATCCTAACATCAGAGTTGGGATAAAAAGAGAAAGCAATAGGAGAAACCCGTTTCAATTTGGCTGTTTTCAGTCAGGTTTGAATAGCTATTGATTAGGGAGGTGAAAGCTCTAATGATCTTGTAATGAAATAAATGCAGTCCATCATGTGAAGCAAATAAAACCCAGAAATTTTATAGAAAAGTTGTCATGAAGTGGGCATAAATCTTCATGTATATATGTGTGTTATGCAACATCTGTTGCAGGGCTCAGAGTCTGGTTCGCGCCAAACACTTGTTGGTACAATTCTTCATGAAATTTTCCAGCAATCAGTAACCAATAACTTGGCACAAGAAAAAGTAGAAGAACTAGCCCATAAAATTGTGTATGGACAAAAGTATCTCAAGGAAATGTAAGTAATATTGAAGGTGTCTTTTGTGTTTGGAAGGAACATTGCAACTAGCTGATAAAGTTCTAATTTAAAAAAAAGTGTAGCGCTAGTATCAGGAGAGTATTTAGCCAAACGTATAATGACCTTGTGTAATGAAATCTGGGTATCCTTTAGTAAGACAATTCTCTTTTTCATAATGTAATTTAGTTTGCCTTCCCTGCTGAGATACTTCTATTGATCTGAACTATGCTTCTGGAGTAACTATATGTCTGGGTTGGTTTTTTTTGTTTCTTTAAGGCCAAGCAGGTTGGAGTGTTTGTGGATGTAACATTAGATTTTGAGGCATCTCCCAAAGCTGTTAAATGTGATGAGTGTAATTAATTTTGATCCTCAGAAGATGAACTAGAAACTTGTGACTGACCAAGCATTGAGATGTCTGATATTTTCATATTCTTTATTAGGTTACTTAATGGCTCAGTAGTTAGAGGACCTTGAACCTATTGACTCAGCAAAGCTGATAGAAGTGCTAGCCAAATAAATAGTCTTCATATTTCCATCAGAAAATGATAAGATGAATGGCTGTCAGTTTTCAAATTTTATTGCAGACTTGATTAAAATCTAATTCGTCGTGTAAAAAAACCCAAAAAACCCCAAAACTTCTAGACTATTATATATTGTATGTTGGACAATGTCAATGTCAATTAGCCCCAGACAAGTTGGAAGTTGAAATTGTAACAAGATTTGTTACTCTATTTCTGTTACGAATGTAGATGTTTTTAAGTAACCTTAGCAATCACAATTCAAAGCTTTTGTATCACTCTGGGCCTTTTTCTTTGAAACTGTTGACTTGACATTCTTCTTTGCATATATAGGCTACTGTTTGTTAGGATTGAAAAGTAAGTTACATAAGCTTGCTGGCTGCGATCATTTGCACTTGTATGAACCTTTTTGTGCAAAACCCACTTGTATTTCTCTATTGCTGTAGAATAATGACATTATTTCCAGTGAATGCCAGCACTGAATTATTTAATGCCACATGATTAGGTTCTGGTTAATGAGACTTCTGCTTTCTTGTGTATTTGTAACTGTAGCAACTGCAGAGGCTCGTGATTAATTTCCAATTAAAATGGTCTGAAGCCTGTCAAAATGTATGTGAAGAAAAAGTAGCAGATCAGTGTATTCAGACAAAAAGCAAATGCTCTTCTTAATTTTTTTTCCAGTTTTGCATAAAGCATAGGAATAGCCATTTTGAAATGCATGAGTCTGGTATGCCTTTCTTGCAATCTAACTGTTAGTTTTGTTTCATCACATCTGCTGTGCTGATGCTTTCATTGTGCTACTCCTGTCATTTCAGAAGTTACATCAGAAACAAATAGAGTGTATTCTATGTCTTGTAATGGATGTTCAGTTATAGTTTTTTGAGTTAATTGGTTGAGTTCAACCTTAATGAATCTGTCATTATCTACAATTTATAGATGTTTATTAAAACTTGACAGTTATCCCCATTAATCTTATTGCTACTTGAGTCAAAATCTTCATCAGCAGCAAATCTAATATTTCTGTCTCCTTAATGTGCATGGCTTTATTTTTTAGGTATCACTTAAATCTGAAACAAACAGAAATAATGCAGGAAGTGGAAGAATATTTGCCATCATTTTTTAAATGGGCAGAAGACTTCATGCACAATCCAGCTAACCAAAATAAAATGCAACTAAAACTGTAAGAAGCCGGAATTGAAAGTTAAAACTGTTCTAAGTTGTATATCTTGTTTGGTTCACTCTTAATGCAAATCTGCTCAATGATATGGAGCTAATAATGCACATCTGTTCAGTGATATGGAGCTGATTCAGGGCCTCACTGCCAAAATTGCTGATGTTGAGAGCTGTGTGTTTAGCTGCTATTGTGAGTACTGGGGAAGACAAGGCTGAGGGTAAACTGACATAAAAATCTTCTTGGTCTTAAAATTCTTCTAAACCTTGTGGTGTGAAGTAGAAATTTTAGTAATTAGAAAAGCAAGTATATTTGATCTACTGACTAAGCTAGAAGTTACTATAAATATGTTCAAGACTACAAGTCAGAATGTGAAACTATTTATCAAATGTAACTCTTCATTAAGATAAAAAGTTTATCAGTGAAATGGTGATTTTACACAACTGCTGAGCAATTTTTGTCTATGGCTTCTTGATGTTAATCATCATAGCCATGGGGTGTTAACGTTTCAGTGAAATGGCAGCTCCAATTAAAATCTGTAGTGATATACACTGGAAAATAGCATAAACTTTTTAAAGAAACAAAGTGTTTTAGAGCATGGTTATTCAGAAAAGACCAAAACCTATTAAAAATGGTTCAAGATTCTTTTTTAACCTTGAAATTTAGGTGAAAAGCAAAACTACATGTCAGTGTGCAATTTAAACTTTCTGATATGCTGCTTCCTCTGTTAATGAGAAGATAGTTTGAGTGAGACTCGATGTACTTTATTCATAAAGTTAGTGCCTGAAGAGCACCTGTAATGCAAAAATATTAAATATTTAGATGCAGTTAAATATTTAGTTTTAATATTTAAATATTAAGAATTAAGGGAAATTGCTAACTTCTGATTTCATTTTCTTCCTAGGTCAAGTGGTGAAAAAAAGGAAGATACCTCTTCTAAGATAGAGATTGTAGATATCTTAGACATTGAAGAGAATATCTGGTCTCCCAGGTTTGGGTTGAAGGGAAAGATTGATGTTACAGCCAGGGTGAAAATCCATCGCCAGTCCGGAGTACAGTCTAGGATAATGCCATTGGAGCTCAAGTCTGGCAAGGAATCTAACTCCATAGAGCACAGAAGCCAGGTACAAAACCCCAAATGTCTCATTTCACAATCTTGTGCTATGTATACTTTTGTTAGATGGCCTGTTCTGTCTTATCAGTGTGAAACACTTTGTACATGGTATAATCTAGATTTATGGATGGCAGATCCTGGTATACCCAAAGCTGCTTATACAAAATGAAAGTGAACTGGGGAGTGAGATGTATATACATCTACCACTTTTAAACTCATTTATAGTTTTTATCGTGAAGTATCTGTTCTTTAGTCTCTTCTTGCTACATTCAAGTATTAGATTGAGATAAACTGCTTCAGGAATTACATTGTACGTCTTTCCAGATAGCTGGCCTGATCTCGAGGTAGTAGCCTTTTTAGAAGCTTTTGTTAAGGAAGCTGCCTTTTAATTGAAATCCTTGGTTAGGTGCTTCTATATTACTTGTGATAGCAATGGCTACTTAACCATATAAATTATGGAAAAACTAAATACATCTTATATATTTTGTTGTTAATACATTGTCATAAGCTTATATAACGTTTGCAGGTTATTCTGTATACGTTGTTGAATTTGGAACGGAGAGTAGATCCTGAAGCTGGATTTCTTCTTTATCTTAAAACTGGTACTATGTACCCTGTTTCTGGAGCACGCATGGACCGAAGAGGTAAAGTTGTTCCCCTTCTCCAGAAACCATAATTATCTTAATTAAAATGAAACACTTTAGTAATAGTTATAAGGCTTACTCTCATGAATGTTATCTGTACTTAGAGATATATTGCTTGTTATAATGTTACTAATTCCAATAAGCTTATGCTAACAAACTGTTTTATTAATACCACACTAGGACTTTGCTATATGAATGCTCACTTCTTAGCTGACTAAAGTTGATAGCTAGTTAATTTGGAGTTAGAAATTATCATAAACAGAGCCCAAAACACCAGCTTAGTTTGTTCTTTTCTTGACAGAATTAATGAAGTTAAGAAACCATGTGGCCTTCTACTTAATGCACAGTACATCTAAATCTGCCATGGGAAGAGAGCAGTCGCAGCTTACTGCTTTGCCTCCTGTAATTGATGACAGTCAAGCCTGTAAATATTGCTCCCAAATGCACAATTGCTTTCTATACAGCAGGTAAAAAAAGTTTGACTCGTGTTTTTTAAATAAGCTTGAATAATTGTAGCTTTTGATGCTGTGCTTTCATTTTTGTGGCTGACAGCTTCTTATTTCTCTATTGAGGGCTCTTGCACCCCAAAAGAATGTTCCCTATACCCCATTGCTAGATCAGGGAAAAAGAATGTTCCCTATACCCCATTGCTAGATCAGGGACTTGCACTATAAAAGTTGCAGAGATTTAATGTGTTTGCTCAGGTACGCGTTCTACAAGGCAAAATCTGAGAAGTCTCAACAAAATACTTGCTGACAATAACAGATTTCTGTTATATCAACATTAATAGTAATTATGATTTTAAAAAGGTCTGTTCTTGCAACTCTTTGAATGAGTAGCCCTTTAAGGCTGAATTATGCCTGGACAACAACTCTGATTCCTTGTAAGGTATTTCACGGATTTGACAGAGTTGGAAGGGACCTCCAGAGATCATCTAGTCCAACTCCCCTGCTAAAGCAGGGTTGCCCCGAGCACATCACTCAGGACTGCATCCAGGCGGGGCTTGAAAATCTCCAGAGAAGGGGACTCCACAACCTCCCTGGGCAGCCTGTTCCAGGGCTCTGGCACCCTCACTGTAA
>JAOXNO010000002.1:5021869-5036047 GCA_028565335.1 Limnodromus scolopaceus
AGTTCCCTGGGTCCTCCTTCTTGCCCTTTTTGTAGACTGGTGTGATATTTGCCTTCCTTCAGTCCTCAGGCACTTCTCCTGTTCTCCAAGACCTCTCATAAATGATGGAGAGTGGCTCAGCAATAACATCTGCCAGCTCTCAGCACTCGTGGGAGCATCCCATCAGGGCCCATAGACTTACGGATGTCTAGTTTGGCCAAGTGGTCTCTTGGCCCAGTCCTCCCCAACAGAGGCAAAAGTCTTCCACTCTCCAGACCATCCCCCTTGGCTCCAGGGTCTGGGATTCATGAGGGGTAGCCTTGGCAGTGAAGATCGAAGCAAAGGACGCGTTCAGCAGCTCCGCCTTCTCTGTGTCTTCTACCACCAAGGCACCCACCTCATTCATCAGTGGGCCTACGTTTTCCCTAGCCTGCCTTTTTTCATTGATATACTGAAAAAAAAACCTCTTCTTGTTATCTTTAACTGTGATAGCCAACTTAAGTTCTGCTTGGGCTTTCACCCTTCTAATTTTTCCCCTACATATCTTCACTACACCTTGATACTGCTTGTGAGTAACCAACCCCTTTTTCCAGAGGTTGTACGCTTTCCTTTTCTCCCTGAGGTCCAGCCAAAGCTCTCTATTTATCCAGACTGGTCTTCTACATCACACAAGTAATGATACATTGATACTACTCTGAAGCGTTATTGCATCTCCTGCTAAAGAGAAGTCATGAACAAATATTTGGTAAATTTTCACATTAAGTTATTGAATTGTTTTTAAAATTGTTAAAAATTTTAGTCTTGTCTTTACGCTGCACAAAAAAACAGAACCAAAATTATATAATAAAGAGATCAAATGAGATATGTTAGAACAGGAGGGATTTAGGGGTGATCTTGTGTAAATGTAATGCCTGATTGGTTTTAAAACTGTAGAGGTAAAAGTGAATGTTGAGGGAACTAACTTTGTGGGCATATGTGATATGTTTTTGTAAACTAGTTTTTGTGAAATATTACTTCTAATATTCAGTTGTTATGAAAACAGGATTATTACTAACTAGGTAGCTATTAACTTCTGGACTAACTCTTTTCTCTTTAGTTGCATTTTGTATACGTGATTAGGTATAATGTCTATTGATAATTAGTTTTGAGATAAAAGGAGTTGAAGTCTGCTTGTATATTAACCATAAAATCCCCTTCACTTAGCTATATCTCCATATAGTATTCATATGTTACAAAAAAGGGAATAAAAGATCAACTATCTAAATGTACACAGTGTTGTCTTTGACTAACTTCTTGTCCTTAATAACTCAAAATCATAGAGATGATGTAAAGTTACTAATATGAGATTGTTCATATGTTGGGGTTTTTTTTGTGGTTGGACTCGATGATCTCAAAGGTCCCTTCCAACCATGAATATTCTGTGACTGTGTGAAAAAGGATACAGATTCGTTTATTTCAGTGATGACAGATTAATCTATCTGGTAGGTTACAGCATATAATTGCTTACAGCAAATAAGATTGGCATTACATACATATAGACTTAGAAGAAAAAAAGATACAAGTTGACTCTTTCCTGTGTTTTGTTCTACTCCTAGAGCTGTAGAACAAAAAATGGCCAGTGTGTCTTTTCCTCCTGCTATGGTACCCATTATTGAAAGAGAGACCCAGCACCTAAAGCACTCCCACTTGGAGTATTTCAGCCTGTGGTACCTAATGTTAACCTTGGAGCTGCAAAGTGGAGAGGGTAAAAAGGGATATAAAAATATATGGATGATACCTTCTTTGGAAAGGTAAGACGTAATTTCTAACCTGGTACAAACGATGGTCCCTTCAGTAACTGGAAATGAGGCATTGTCAACCTGTGTTTTCACTACAAGGAAAACTAGATGTTTTCTAGTGCTTGTAGAGACATACGCTACTTGCATAGGTAGGTTTTTTGTGAGGTGTGACCTAATGGAGACATTAGCCTAATAGATTTACTGCGTTTGTATTTGCAATATGATATTTGGGTTTTTGTTGTTAAGTCACGTGTAAGCAGCAAACTGCAGCCTCAGCCTTCAGAAGCAGAAGTGGTGTAACTGTTTAGTTTATGTCTCTGGGGGCAGAGACTGGGTGCAGACTGTGAGCCCAGCTGATTGCACTGGTTTCCTGAGGGTTTACTTGACAAACAGTGATGCGTTTTGGACCATACCCTTAGGGGTTGCTGTGAAAGTGGATAAAAGCAGACTAAGGGCTCTTGTTGGGTGAAGTAGCGATATTATACATCACCTTGTCCAGCAGCTGTGGGGGTAAAAAAAAGAGTTGGTGGTTTGTAGGCCCATTTCAAGGCATCTGTAAAAGTGAAAGGTAGCTGAATTATTTTAAGTGAAGCAAGCAATCCCATAAGCGAAAATGGAACATCCTAGTGAAGTAGGTCCATACACTTCAGTGTTGGTTTCTTAACAGGAAATTATAGATAGCTGTAGCCTAAATTTTAGTCCATTCTTGGAATGACTATAAGGGTTCTACCTATTCTTCAATCGTTTTCTGGTCAAAGTGACTATTTGTCACTTTGGAAATCTTCCTGTTTCTTGTAGTGTGTGTTTGAATTGTTATTTTTTTGGTTGCTTTGGGGATTTTTGGTAAGGGGGGTGGGGGAGGGCTTGGTTTGTTTTTTGTGTTTTGGTGTTGGTGTTTGGTTGTAGGTGGTATGTTTTTTTGTTTTTTTTTTTAACTTGTGGGTTTTTTTAAAAATATTTCTCTGACTGAGAGGATCTTAATATTAAAATATTTTTCTTTTTCTAATATCCTCAGAGAGAAGGCTGGAGATTGTGTTGGAAACATGATCAGAGTTGATGAAGTGCAGGAAATTTCCGAGGGACAGTATCTACATTTTTTCCAACGTAAAAATGGTGCCATACCTGGAACAAACCTATTGGTTGGTGATCGAGTAGTTGTGAGTGGAGAGGAAAATGGTTTACTTGGTTTGGCTACTGGCTATGTTAGAGAAGTCAGTGTGACAAAAGTCTCCTGTTTGCTGGGCAGGTAATAGAACAAAAGGAAAAATATCTGTTTGAAGACACTGTGATACTGACTTCGGGAAGGGGTACTTCTAGGTGTCCAAAAAACTGTTACATGTTCTGACTTCTTGCTGGGCTTGGGAAAGTACCCTTCAGAAATTCTCTTATCTCGATTGAAAATGCCTATACTTGTCTATACTTGGTCAGTGTAAATGCCTGTCTATTTAACTGGGTTGTTTGACTAAAAGCATGCTTGCAAATTCCATATACTTATGTCTCAACATGAGGCGATATGGATATAGTGATTATTGTGTTAATAGTAACTTTCATTATTCAGATTATGTTGTCTTTCAATTTGGCTCTGATCGTCTTTTATTTAGATCAGTTAGTAGTGTGTTTCTTCCAGCTATGGGACCTTTGGAAGATATCACGTAACACTTATTACTAAGTCTTTAACAATCAACATACTGCTTGTAAACAGAATTATTTTGTCCATGTTACTGTCATCCTTCAGGAATTTGTCAAAGCTCCCCAAGAACACCGTATTTAGGTTGGATCACGAAGAAGGAGATTATGGTATAGGAGTCCCTTTTGAAAATCTTTCTAAATTGATGAAAGATTCCCCAGTCAGGTATGAAAAATCAAATTAGTTTCACACTTCCAATATTTTCAGATGAAGTTTCTCAACTGCTAATTTTTTTTTTAATTTATTCTTTTATTTATCCACAGTGAAAGGCTCCGCAACTTGATAATTGACTTCCACAAACCACGTTTTATTCAGCATTTGAGCTCTGTCCTTCCACCAGAAGCAAAGGAAACTGTTGCGAATATCTTAAAGGGTACAAAGTGGCTTTCTCCAAAATCCTCTGCCTAGTAGTACATCTCCATAGCCAAAGCATTTGTCACACTAGTAGTTGGGGTTTTTCCTACCTTAGGGTTCAATGATAACTTGTTTTAAATTTTTAAGGAGAAAGCTTTTACCTTGCATGTCTTCCTGTGATTAAATTAGTCTTAAACTAGTTGGAAGACCTGACCAGATGTTTGTTTACAACTTTTAAAAACTTGTTAGTTGCTGTAGCTTGCAGTTTCAACACAGTGCTACATGGTTACCTTTCTAATATTTACAAATGAAGGAAGAGGGAAGGCTCTTGAGATAGAGGAATCGGACTTTGAGGGAGTCAAGAGATGGGCTTTGGTATGAACATTTGTATAACCATTCTTGCTGACTTGTCGGCTGCTCTGTAGTCTGTGATGCTTTGTGGCACACTTTTTTCTTTTTAAAAAAACAAATCTGCTTAAGTATGTTGCAGTGTCTCATATTTGAAAATGTTTCATTGTCCTCTGACAGTTGTCTGTGAAAACAGAAATTTAACTGAATTCTCTTAGGGCAAATAGAACTTTTCATAAAAACTCAGTCTGAAGACTTTTTTTGCTTGAGCTTTGCCTAGTCCAAATAGCTGTATCGTGCTGCTTATTTGCATCAAACAAGAAAAAGCTCTGATATAATGTTTCTTCTAAAATAGGTGCTGGTGTATGTGCAACTCATTTCCCTTTGCTGTGAGCTGTACTCTTGAACGTGAAAGTGGATACGATAAAATAGAAATTCCCATAACACAATGTCATATGGAGGTAGTCATTTAGGATACTAGGAAAAAAAAGTCACAAAAGGTCTCAGAATAAAAACATCTTCAGTGATTTATTTCTAAGACTGTAGTGTGTACCCTGTACTAGGTGTCCTGTGTATTATGTTTAATAGCATTACTTCATTAGAACCTACGGACTTACTCTGCTCAATTCTTTAAGGGCTTTAGTGGAGGAGGAAACTATAATTTTGTTTTATTAGCTTTAGCAATTATAACCATGATTATGAAGTGTAGACAGCTCATTTTGATTTTTCTTCTTAAAGGTCTAAATAAGCCTCAGAAACAGGCAATGAAACAAGTGCTGCTTTCAAAAGACTACACGCTTATTGTGGGTATGCCTGGAACAGGAAAGACTACTACAATATGCGCTCTAGTAAGATCATGTACTCTGCTGTTTAAATTTTTTTGATGAGATTTAGACAAACTGTGTATTAAGTATACTGTCCAAAATTAATTATCATGGCTTAGTCTACTGGTATCTGCATAATTTCAAAGAAGAAAACACATTTCTTTTTACTTAATGACTTAAATTTGGTAGAACTAAAAATATCTCTTGTAGAGTAGGATTCTCTTTTGCTTGTGTAGGAATAAATGTGGGAGGGAGGAGGTTGAAGTGTGATATTTAATCACTTCTGTGAAAATTTAACATTAAACTTTTTTGGCCCCAACTGTCAGTAAGTCCTCAAATCCTAAGTTACAGCTCAAAAAAATGACTCCTTGGGGAAGTCAGTAGCTTGTCCATGGTAAACTTGTAGAAAACCACAGTGCTGAGGCTATGTGCAGCCTGCTGGCTGTCTCCTCTAGTTGGTGGCTCTCTTTCCATAGGAATTGACTGTAGGAGCATACTGGATTCAGGCTGTGGGCTGAGTTTTTCTTGAAATAGCAGTGTCATCTCGCTTGCAGTTGTCATCAGCTCACGGGGAAAGAGGAGGCTGGAGAGCAAGCAGCTGCTGCTATTATCAGATCAGCTCATTCTACTGAACCTGTGGCTAAATTTTGATGGAGAACAGTTTGAAAATGGGCTGCGTGACTTGTTCTTACAGTGGGGATCTTTAGAGTGCAGTTACTTCTGAAAAGAAGTGCAGTTTGCGAGTGTGCATGCGTGTTCTTAGCTCTGGCTGTGTGCAGCATGCATAGTAAGCCTGCTCTATATGAGAACCACCAGGTCTATTGCCCATATTGCTTTGACAATAGCTACCTGGCAGATCTGGCCAGAAAGACCGATATAAATGAAGTTATCGGCTCCCTCCAAAACTTCTTGTGTTTTTTACAGACATGGGATTGCTGATTCTTGTATATGAACTAATAATGCTTTCTTTTCTTTCCTTTCCTTTGCCGTTCATTAGGTGAGAATTCTTTCTGCCTGTGGCTTCAGTGTTCTTCTGACTAGTTTTACACACACTGCTGTAGACAACATCCTGCTAAAGCTAGCCAAATTCAAAATTGGTTTCTTGCGCTTGGGGCGAGCTCAGAAGGTTCATCCAGACATACGTAAATTTACAGAAGAAGAAATTTGCAAGTCTAGATCAATTAAATCTGTAACAGATTTGGAAGAGGTCTATAACAGTCAGGTGAGAAAAGTGTTTTTCCTAGCCCTGCAAATTATTAAGGATAATTACAGGTTGTTTGGATGCTGCAGAGAAGAAACCCATCCCAAGAATGTGTTACTGCTGTAAGAAATCTGAGTTAAAAAGATAGTCATTCTCTGCATTGCTTCAATTTCTTTATAGCCAATAATGACCACCATTAACAGTCTGAAAGTTGAAAAGTATTAAGTCTACACAAAGTAACTTATCATTGCAAGTAATAATTCCCAAAGACTCCAGTCTTATTACCTGGGACCTTGTGTATGGAGGTGGTGGTTAACTGCTGCAACCTCCTCTGCGTATTTGTGTATTGCTGCTGTTGATCCCTCTTTCCCTCCCACTTGTGCCAGTTGGACCATTTCTACCACCTAGGGATGGGGGAGAGGAAGTGGTGTGCTGTGGAGCTGCTGTGGCCAAGCACGAATTCTTGATTGAAAGATTAGTGTTACCTGTGTGAATGTTAATGCAAACCGTAATGGGAGCTGTGTAAATTGAGTCAATGGCAGCTTTAAATTAAATTAATTGGAAAAAAAAAATGAAGCTTCGTGGTAGTTGGAGTAAATCCCAACTTTGCAAAAGCTGCCATTTACTTTTTTTGTTGATAGGCATTGGAGGGGAATGATTGAAGGCATATGGGAAGTGACTTAACGCTTTGTATTTTAGTCATTTTTGGATTGCAGTGGAAACCCAGTGGTGGGAAGAGCTGTGCTATTTTGTCTCCTCTTTGGAATTAAAAAAAACCAAACCACATAATTTTCTACAGTACTTATTTCAGCACAGTCAGTGAATTGTATATGCATAGACCCTCATATCACCCTGAACACATAGCAGGAACGAGTTATTTACTAGTCTGCTCTAAAGCTGGTTTTGCTCGTCATTTGCAATGAATGTAAGAATGAGGCCAATGTATATGCAAGGTATGCTGGTCTGATTTCAAGGATTAATTTGATTAATTTTATTTTACTTTTTATTGTAGTTTAATGGGAAATACTTTTTCTATAACCTGAAAAATTTAGTGCTAAAGGGTATAAGATGTACCTTATCCTTAATGTGTGTCTCAATTTTCAGTCAGTGGTAGCAACATCTTGCATGGGAGTAAACCACCCCATCTTTGTTCAGAAGCAGTTTGATTTCTGTATAGTTGATGAAGCTTCCCAAATAAGCCAGCTCATCTGTCTGGGCCCGCTATTCTGCTCCAAAAGGTTTGTGTTGGTAGGGGATCATCAGCAGCTGCCTCCACTTGTGCTGAATGCAGAAGCAAGGTATGATACAATGCTGCCGGATAATTATTAGTGAATTCTGGGAAGGCTCTTGCAATATTTTGACCGACACATGTTTTGTTTGTTTGTTTTGTAACAGAGATCTTGGCATGAGTGAAAGCTTATTTAAAAGGCTGGAACAAAATCAAAATGCTGTTGTCCAATTAACTGTGCAATACAGAATGAATAGGTATTTTAAACTTTGTTTTATTACATTTGGGCTCTTAACGTGGGATTGAAACTGTAAGATTTGAAATCTTTTCTTGTTTTTTAAATCTTTAGTAAAATTATGTCACTGAGTAACATGTTAGTGTATGAAGGCAAACTGGAATGTGGCTCAGAGAAGGTGTCAAATGCCACTGTTAACTTGCCCTACCTAAAAAAATTGAAACTGGAGCTTGCAGATGCTTCAAAAGCATGGTTGAAAGAAGTGCTTGATCCAGACACACCTGTGTGTTTTCTGAACACAGAGAAGGTAAAGTTTGTTATGTTCTTTTCAAAATCTTATTTTCATGTAATTTCTCAATAGAATCAATATGTAAAACTTTATACAGCTTAGGTAGAGGAAAACATATAAAAATGGTTTTGTAGTTAAATGTAAAATATGCAACATGCGAAAATGCTAGTATTGCTGATTAACATTGCATCTAAGAGCAGCTGAAAACTTTTATTCAGATAATATTGAATGTACTATAACCTTTGTTCTTGTGTGCGGAAGTTAGTTGAAAGTGTGTAGTGACACTGATGCCTTTGCAACCATGGAATGACCTCATTTCTGGTGGTTGAGGGTCAGCAGCATCTAAGCTGTGTGCCGCAGCAGGGATAACTATAATTATCCTTAGAATTTTGCAGGCATTCTAGACACTGAAGTGTGAGGGAGGAGTAAGTTGGTTGAGATGTATCCTTTCGTAGAGACTCAAACTTTTTGCCAAAAAAACCCAACTCTAGAATAGATAAGAGTTACGCAAAGACTGATTGGAAAAAAACCACAACAAAACCCAACCCCCAAAACCCACCAAACAAAACCACTATTTATTTTCTTTTCTTTGACTTTATAGTCTTTTTCCCCATATACTGCTCATAATGTAACCAAGAAAAGCTTCTAAAGAAACATACTAAGAGGGATATGAAAGGGGACAAGGGAGAGAAACAATGTTGTATGGCAACACCAGGAAGCTTGCATTTATTACACTTACTTAAAAAAAATAAAAGCCTATATTTTTTCTGTTGAATGACAGGACATGTTTGTGACCATAATCAGAAATCTATTTGTTCCTTTTCTGCCAAACCCTGTGTCAGACTGCGCTGCCTCGGACAGCTTGGGCGCGAACATTGAAAAATTATACCCTTTACTGCTGGTTGGTTGAGTAACTCTAGACCAAAGTTGTTGTGGGGTATTTTTTGCTGTACTATGCTAACATAATATATAAATGTAAGCCTGTGTCCTTGTCAGCAGTATGACGTAGCTTTTAGAACTTTTTTTTTTCCCTCCTAAAATAGTTTTTGTAGCTTCGTTGGCTACACTGATGCTGGTGTGGATAGAAACCACCTGTTCATTAACACGGTGCTTTTCTGCTTGAAGAAGACTTGAGCACATGCAAGTTTGGAGGCTTCTTAGGTGTGATGTTTTCAGATAATTAAATTAAAAAAACCCAACAAACACCCAACCAAACCCAAACCAGCACAGCTCTAACAGCATAGCTTAATTCAGCTTTGATATGACAGGTCGTAACACCAGTTGGACTGAGTGCATGATGGCAGTGTAAAAACAAGTTAGGTAACAGTAAGTATTAAGCTGTGTAGCTGTTGAGACACAAGCTATGGAGAAATTGCTGTTTTGGAAAAAGCAATGGAATCTTCTAATATGGAGGAAAAGATTTTCTGCATATGGGTTTGTCAATCTCAGATTATTTTTTTTGTTTGTTTGCAGTCCGTTAGTGTGCTAGGCATCGAACAGAGATCGTACTTAGAAATCCTTTCTGCCATGGAAATGGGGAAAATTGACTTAAAATAAAAGTCCTTTGTAAAATCCAGTTTGTTCTCTTAACTTGTCAGGCTGGGAAATGTCCTTTTTTTTTTTTTTTTCATATGATATATATTGTGTGAAGTGTAAAGTCAGATGATCAAGCTTTGGCTGTTTCTTTAAGGTGACTTGTTAGTACTAGAAAATTGTTTCAGTTTCAACTTGTTTTGAAAATGCAGTTTTCTGGAGTTACTTTACAGTATAGGCTCTTATATTGTGTAAAATGCAGTGTTTAGCCTTATTTTATTAAAACTGTTACTATAAAAACACATGTGATGAGTTAGGGATCTGAATATGGTATGTCATTGTAGACAGCAAGAGTTATTATTTTCCATTTATGTTTGTAAAGGTCCCAGCACCAGAACATGCGGAAAAAGGTGGTGTAAGCAACATGACAGAAGCTAAACTAGTACTCTTCCTCACATCCTTATTTATTAAGGTATCTTTTACTTCATTACATTGTTCAGAGGCACAGCTTTATAATCATTTGGCCTTTGCTATAGTAGTAGTAACTATATGTATTGGGTTATTCTTTGAGGGATAATCTGAAGGGTAAATTGAAGATCGGCTACGTGTCAGTATAGTGAGGAGCTTGAGGTCAGGATTGGGTTCCCTGTCCCTTGCCTGCTTGGATTTGCTATGCAAAAAAAAAAAAAAAAAGCTGGATGCCAAATTCTTTTAAGTGATGAGGTCTTTATTAGGAGGGAGGGGAGGAGATTTGCCTTTCTTCCTTATTTCATCCAGTCGGCTTCAGGAGCAGTACAGACTAGGAGTTCTCAATGTTCACCTCGCAGTTTGAGGAAGAAAGAAAAAAGTGGATTTCAAGGATGTCTCTCTTCGCCCTAGGTTAAGACAGAGCTTGGGAGCTTGCAGTAACTAGTATTTTCTATTTTCTTTAGTTAATACCAGTTATACCTAGAGTTTCATTGATGAGTTAGTGTAAATACAGTATCTTGCAGCACTGTTTAAAAAAAGAAAGAAAATTCTTGAGGGCATTCTGACAGTAATGACTGTTCCAAGCTAACAGAAGTGACAGTTTTTTCTCTTCCTTCTTTCTTCTTCATTCAGGCTGGCTGTAAGCCTTCAGACATTGGTGTTATATCACCATATAGGCATCAATTAAAAACAATCACTGATTTGATGGCAAAATTGAAGGAGAGCAGAGTGGAAGTCAACACAGTAGACAAATACCAAGGAAGAGACAAAAGTATCATAATTGTATCTTTTGTGAGGAACAGTAATGATGAAAATGTAAGTTGGTCATATTAACTTCATTTCAGTCAATCTTAATAGTCAGATGCACTTTGAGGTTTTCATCTACATTAAATTCTGAAATGTAAGTAGGAAAAATAAAAGCAAATTATGTTTATTTAACAGCTTGGTGCCCTCCTGAAGGACTGGCGACGCCTTAACGTTGCTATCACAAGAGCCAAGCACAAACTAATCATGGTGGGCTGTGTTCCGTCCCTGTGCCGCTATCCGCCTTTGGAGAAGCTGCTCTGCCACTTGCAGTCTCAGGCAATGATATCCTTTTTTTTTTCTCTCCACGCTGTTTTGTGACAGGGGAAAGGTAAGAATGACCTACTGAGATAAGGTCGGGAAGATCTTTGATTAATTGAGTTGTACTTTTAACACTGATTGGCAACACAATACAAAATGTGCTAATTAAATATGCCAAAATATACTTGAGAACAAGCTAATACATGGATTTCGAACCTTCACTGTCTTCAAAAGCAAAGTCTATGCTTATTTGCAAGTCAACTTTGACATAATTTAATTTTGAGGCCTGAATTTTTAATGTTGAATGCTTTTGCATTTTTTTATCATCCTAGCTTCCTAGCATCTTAGTGGCAGTGTGAATGTTTTCCTCAGAAGTACCGTGCATTTAAACATATCTGGTGAGAGAAAGGTTCATGAACGATGTTGCTAGAATGGAATATGGTGTAACTTTCAGATGACTTGTTATTTTTTTTTTTCTTTCTCTCTGGGATTGTACTGAGCTTGCTCTAGCTATGGCTGTTTCCATCTCCTGTTTAAATAGGAAAAACCTTGTTAGCTGCTTTCCTTGCACACACCATTACATATTCAAACAGGTTTTGTGTTTTTTGTGAAGGTGCTATGTTATCAAAATACTTCCTTAACTTCCTACATCTTCAATCTTCCAGCGGGGGCTCATGAAAGCATCCACAAGTGTAACATTTTATGATGGAGAAGATGGAGAGTTTTAGAGGCATTTGAGTATTTTCTTCTGGTGCTGCTTAATGTAAATAACTGGTTCGTAGGGTGTGAGTGCTGATGTGTGCACTGCTTAATCTGAATCTGAATGAAGCCAGTCCAGAAATCACATTTGATTATTATTTTACCAAAAGGAAAGCTTTAAAATAATACACATTTCTATATTAAAGTGATGGTTAAGCTGGTTGGGTTAGTACTGGTGCACTTGTACCAAACCAGAAGTATGAAGTACTCTGTTCCTTCAGATACTGGATATCTACTGCTGTATTCACTTCTATCTTGATAAACAGTTACCTGCATAAGTGACTGGGGAAACAGTTGAGGAGGAGAGGGGAGTAAGCTTGTGCTGCATTGTGTCAGTTTTCTGGGTTCTGTTTGATTTTAAAGAGTTAAAAATGCAGTTTACATACAGTAATTCCATTTATTAGAATTCCTAAGAAAGAGGCTGTGTTGTGCTGTTTGGAAAAAAAAAATATAGGAAAACCTTCTTTCTCTTCTTGAGAGCTTCACATTCCTCTTCAAAGTGTGCTTCTGGATTTTTAAAATACTGAAGTCTTTTATATTAATATATATATTGTAACTAATTTTTCATATGAAGATCCCTTGATGATTTTTCTAACTTTGCATACATCTGGGAGAAATGTGATGTTGATTCACTGGACTCCTTGTCATGAGCTAAGGTATTTAGCTGATAAATCTGTTGAAGTGAAATGTTGCCCAGCTGAAGATCACAGTAAAACTCTAGTGGCAGTTTATCTGACCTATAGTCTTGTCTTCAAAAAAACATCAAAAAACCTGAACAAAAAAGAACTCCCAAGAAACCAGTAATGCAGCTTGAGAACTAAGATGTTTATATGTTTTGGTCCAATATTTTTATAAAGATGATAGTGTGCATACAATACAAAATACCCTTCACTTGACAGATGGGCTAGTTTCTTTGCACTACCTCATACTCTACACTATTACTGAGAAATTTCTTTCCAAGTTGCTGGTGGGAAGCATGATATTTTTTAATTCTTCAAGATCATTAATATTTGTTTTCTCTTGGATCAATGTCAAGTAGTTGTGTGCATATGGTTGCAGACATATGGTTAAATGTGGGCATTTTTATTGCTCTTTTAAACCTGCTCCGTAACTTTTGTAATGTTTGAAATAATAAAAATTTAATGTTGCTTTTGTTATAGCTGTTTATTTTTGTACTGATCAAAGTATTTGTATCATATAAAGCGAAGTATTAAGTATACTTTGCATAGTTGTCAGGGTATCCTCTTTTTCAGGTGAAAATGCACACTTTATCAACTGTGTGTATGATTTTAAAAAAAAGCCAAAACCCAACTCTTAGTCCAGTAGTGATTTCAGAAAAGTATAGAAAAGTTTTTATTTCTTATGTTTAGGATGTATGTGTACAAGATTAAGATGTAGCTTGCTTATTTTCTTACACCACATTGTGCTTATCTAAGAAAATGAATAAATAATTAGAGGCAGTGCCATCCCTCCACAAATTTGCATGAGAACCAAGCCCAAGAACAGCCCCATTTCCTTCAAAAATGCCTCCTTTTTTGTTGTGTGCTAAAAATTGGATTGAGCAGAGACATACAGATTAAACAGTGTTTAGATCAGGTAGTCTCAAGCAAAATTGAGATGTGAGTGTCTAAAACACTCTTGCATTCTAATGTGTATGCATATATATATATATATGAGGATGTGGGTCTCTAAAATGCTCTTGCATTCTAATGAATATATATGTGTCTATATATGAGAATACCTTGTAAAAGTAAAAAGAATATTTTTTTCCTGTTTGTTGCCTCTAAAACAGCTTTCTAGTGCAGAAATAGTCATTGGTGCAGCTGGAAAACACACGGTAGAGGCCGAGCCCTGCCTTAGTGCATTATATGCTGTTTGGATGCTTAAAAAAATAAATAAGGCAGTTCTGTGCCAAACCAGTAGGATCAGACCCGGCTCCTGCACTGCTCCAGGCTTAAATACACTTTCCTCCCTCCCTGGGAGGGCGGCGGCCGCCGGGCTCGCTGCCTTGCGCCCTCCTCTTCCTCTTCCTCCTCCTCCTCCCGCCCTTTACCCCTCCTCCCCCCGCCCGGCTCTCGGGGCGGCGGCAGCCAGTCGCGCGCACCAGCCGTTAGCGGCGTGAACGGCCGCCCGCGCGCACGTGACGCTTCCCCTCGAGCTCCGCCCCGCCCCTCCCCGTCACCTGACGGGAAGGCGCTATTCCGCGAGGGACGTCACTTCCGCCGCCCGGGAAGCCGGGGAAGGCAGCATGGCGGAAGCGGAGGAGCAGGCGTTGCCTGCATCTCCTCAAACCGAGGGCCGGAGCGAGGGCGGAGAAGAGGCCCCGGAAGGGGGAGCGGCAGCGGGGGCTGCCGACGCGGCCCCCCCTGCGGCCGGGTCGCCGGGCACTGAAGAGCCCACCGGTGACACGAAAAAGAAAAGTAATGGGGC
>JAOXNO010000002.1:5036147-5053283 GCA_028565335.1 Limnodromus scolopaceus
GAGCCGCGGGGCCCGCAGGGAGCGGCCCAGGCGGTGGCTCCTCCTCTCCAGCCATGGGTGAGCGGCGGCCGCGGCTCCCGGGGAGCGGGGCCGGGCTGGGCGGGGGGTGCCGAGGCCGACGGAGGGGGAGAAGGGAGCCCGCGGCGGCAGCCGCCCCTCAGCCCCTCCGTCTCTGGGGGGTAACGGCTGTGAGCAGCCCGGCAAAATGTCCGCTGCGGCGGGGGGCGGCCTCTGGCCCCGCGGGTCTGTCAGGCTGGCGGCTCCCCTTCCCTCCTTCCCCGGGGGCTGAGGGCCGCGGTCACGGAAAGGGGGGCGTTGTGGCGGGGGAGCCCTCCCGGGGGTGGGTTGTGGTGGCGATCACGCTTCAGTGGAGGAGAAGACTTGTTTTGTGCGGGGTGACACAGGGAGAGCTTGTGCAGCCTAAAGCCGTGGCGGCTGCACGCTTGGGTTTGTGGGGCTTTGTTTCTTATTCCATGGTTTTTTTTTTATTTGTTTGTTTTGTTTTATTTTTCACAAATAGCCTTTGCGGTGAGGGTTTGGCTGGGAGAGGAATATTGTCTCCTGCTAGTCAGGCTCTGGTGAGGCTGGTGACATCGGGGCCATCTGCAAATGGTCCCTCCGGGGTGAGAAGAGCCCTTCAGAGCTCCTTTTCCATGTGCAGTCCCTCAGCTGCAGTTACCAGAGAACCTGCTGCCTGAATGTCTCAATCTTTTTTTTTTTTTTTTTTTTTTTTTAAGAAGCAGGTAAAGAAAAATGGCTATCCGGAGGCAGACCATACATTAAGACAGGCCTGAAATGTGTTTGTGCCTCGGAAAGACCAGGCAAGAGGGCTGGCGGTGAAAAGGACTATGGAGGTGGAATTCTGTCTGTCTGTGGGACGGATCAGCTCCAAAAGTCAAAATGAGGTCACCTGAAAAAGGAATTTGTAAGATGCCTTTGGGGAAATAATAGACTTTGAATACCTGGGGAGGGAGAGCTGTCATCCCAAGGTCTGAATTGAGCGAGGCTTTTTCTACAATAACATTCATATTTAGTACTGTAATACAACAGGAAACCTCATAAAAAAGCAGGGGGGGTGAGGTGAGTTTTACCGACAGAAATGCCCCTCTTGCCGCCAGCCTCCACCGCTTCCAGACGGGCGCTGCTCTCTGCAGGGCTGGTCCAGTCCCCGGTGGCAAACCAGTGAGCTCTGGCTGCTAACCGGGTCAGTTTTTGCCAGAGCACTATTGCTAATTGTCTGCCGTGGCCTCTGACTTCTTTTAAAGTGTCTTCTGTTGAAGTACTGGTAAATTGAGAGACTGTCATTTTTAAGGCTATCTCGGGTACAGCATCTCAGTCATATTTTTTTTTTCCTAGAGAACTGAGCTAGGTTATGTTTTATGGTAACAGGGTAATTTGATATTTGACAGGCAAAATTAGGAAGTAATCTGAGTTTCTAATATCTGATACCTAAACACCTAAAGCTGTGGTACACGAGAAATGAGACAACTCATTTCATTGCCATTTGAGGAACTGAGAAATGTCCATCTGTTACAACGATTGAGGGATTTCCTTTTTGTTTTGGGTTTTAATGTGTACAGTTCTTTGTGCTTTCTCATGTGCAAAGAGACAAGGTCATACACCAGTACTGAAATTTGCAGAGAGAGGAAGGGGCTCACATTTTTTTCCAGACACAAATCTGCATAGATATTTTGACATCTGTGTCTCAGGGTCTTAAAAAAGGTGATCTATGTTCTTCATTTGTTTAGTTTTTTTACTTCATGTTTTAGATTTAATTGCAGGAAACAGTAAATCATCCACTTTTTTTTTGCTTCTTTCCAAGTTACTTTGATCATAGTGAATAAACAGAGGGTTGTTTTGTCTCTGTTTCAATTTGGCAAAGCAGAAGGTGGCCTGAATGTTTGAACTGCTTCATTACAAGTGAAAATAAACTAAGAATCTCCTGAATGCTCTGCTTTCAGTAGCAGGAGCTCTGAGAAGAGGAACCATGTCCATTTTGTCAGATTAAGATGATTTTTAAAAGCTATGGGGGTTTGTAGCGTATGTTTTGTAAAACTTACTAAAACATTTTTAAGTTAAAGCAAAACCTTTAGTTCTTAAACTTTCCCATGTAGAAAATACCACAGTAGGGGCCATCATTGCTGAGCTTTTGAGCGCAGCCTGTGGTGATGCCTGTGTTAACCTGCAGTTACGGACTGTTTCCGAGATGTGCTGAGACAACACGGTGCCTGACAACTGGCATTTCCGCCCTCATTTTTTCCTCCAGCCATTAAGCTAATGCAAGATCTGTAAGGATGTTTGTTAGAGTGGATGCTTTTCTATAACGTGGTGGTTTATAGCATTTACTAAATTATTCCTTTGAGTTTATCTAGATTAATACAGATTTTTTTTAACAAGGTGGCCATGAAGGATTTTATTATTTTGTATCTCTTCTACAACTTGGATCATAGCTTTTTTTTTTCTTTATTGTCTTAGCCATAAAGGACCCTACAACTTTTATTTTACTATTTTGCATCTCTTCCAAAACTTGAACCATAACTTTTTTTTTTTCTTTCTTTATTGTCTTAGCTGTAAAGGATCCTACAGCCGTAGAAAGAGCAAATTTATTGAACATGGCTAAACTGAGTATCAAAGGACTTATTGAATCAGCTTTGAGCTTTGGCCGGACTCTGGATTCTGACTACCCACCTTTGCAGCAGTTCTTTGTTGTCATGGAGCACTGTCTGAAGCATGGCCTTAAAGGTGTGGTAATTGCTCTAGCTGCAGATTTCTCATCCCAAACATGCCATTTTTCTTCCTTTCTTTCTTGAATGACATAAAATCAAAGCGTGGTACATTGCTTTAAGAAGTGAAGAAAATATGTAAATTGTCACCTTTTATAATTAATAGCATCATTATTAATAATTCACAACATGTATTTCCACATTTACCAACATTTTCTTTATATACCATTTGTTGTAAGTGGTCCAGGGATTACCACAACTGCATGTATGTAGCTTACATTTTTAGCTAGTCATCCTTTTTAGTATTAGCAAAACTTTATGTTCACAGCAAAGTAATTCAGAAGATGACTTTGGGTATGGGAGAAATGACCGGTGTCACTGTTATCTGGAAGTCTAGGCTCAGCAGTTAACCCTTTCATCACATCAGCTATTTTGAAGGAAGCTACTCCAATCATTTAAATTAATTTTTTTTTTCCCTAGTAAGAAAATCGTTTCTAAGTTACAATAAAACCATCTGGGGTCCTCTGGAGCTTGTGGAGAAATTATATCCAGAAGCTGAGGAAATAGCAGCAAGTGTCAGAGATTTGCCTGGCCTTAAGTAAGTACCATTGGTAAAATACAGCAGGAAAATAAAGGACCTGATTGAGAATTTGCAGATGCCTCATGATTTTATTTGGCATTAATCAAACCTTTGAACAGCTAGCACATGATATTGTGGGAGAGCACAGGTAAATCTTGCTAACTTTTCATGTTCTGCACAAAACAGCTCAAAAAGTTGTATTTTTGTGTTCTTTTGTGATGTTCCTGGGAGAAAAGTTTTCTGAATAGTGGACAAAAATGGAATAGGTTGTGTATCAACCAGTCTGCAGTCCAGAACTGCAGCAAACACGTCAGTCTAGTCAAGCAAAGGCTCTATAAAAACAAAAGGTAACATACTGAAGAGGAAGGCATTAGGTGGCTTTTCAGATTCTTGTGTGTAGTATCCTTCTCAAATGCAAATTTATGCTTCGAACTGCAATCTCCTCCCGTTCCTGTGCACCCTGCTTTTGTATTTAGCTTCATAATTGGCTGTACACGAAATTCCAAAAGGGTTTGGGTACGTTGTGATTGGCATATGGCAGCATAAGGGTTATAATTTATAGCTTTAGACCTTATCTAAAACACATAGGTATATAAATTATTATTTACTCTTGTATCAGGCCAGATGAAATACTACCCTTTGCCAAGTACGTTACACTCTTCCTGTCTGTGTGGGTTTTTGGTTTGGTTTGGTGGGTTTTTTTGTATTTATGTGCTTACCACTTCTAAGTGTGCAAGTACTAGAAGTGGAAGATCTAAAGGCCCAGGTTTAATTTGATGGATATTTATGTTTGCCATTTACATCCTTTTTCGTCTTTTTCTTAATTGTCCTTCTAAGATACCAATGAGTTTGTAAACAAGTATGAGTTAAAGCTAGAATTCAGCGCGTGTTGCGTAGACGCAGAGAGCAGGATTGGGAAGGCAAGCTGGCCTGGGGAGCTGCAGTGGACATTTTGGTTACTTTTCCCACAATTCCTCTGAACACTTGTTAAGCACGTTGCAGAAGGGAGCCTGAATTGTCACCAGCGTTTTACTTCAGCTAGAAACAGCACTTTCAAGATGATCTTTTCAGGCACTGTTAGGTTAAGAAGAAGGTACATAGAGGAAAACAGCACCACTCTTAAAAATTTTTTCCATGCTGCTAGCCATGTACCGTGTCAGAACAAAGCACGTTGAAATACAACAGTGTATAGAAAGTTGCATGTTTTCACTCTCTGAGCAAAACAGTTAATTTTACGATCAGGCTCTTGTGCTTTCTGTATTCCATTTCTTTCCAGGGTCTGTTCCCAAGCCCAGCTGAGTTGATGAAAATTTTTCTGATATTATCTCAAAGCTTGGAGTCAAAGCCTAGAATTTATAACATCCCAGGTGCACTGCTCAACTAATAGTTTAAACTGTCCTCTCAAAAATACCAATCACTGTACCAATAGACTGATGTTTAAAGACAGTGAATTAATTGAGATATTGTTGATTTAATAGAATCACAAAATAGTTTGGGTTGGAAGGGACCTTTAGAGGTCATCTAGTCCAACCTCATTTGGGACTGTTGGACTTCATGCTCTTTTTTTCAGAACACCGCTGGGCCGTGCCCGGGCTTGGTTACGGTTAGCACTAATGCAGAAGAAAATGGCTGACTATCTTCGCTGTTTAATCATTCAGAGAGATCTTCTCAGGTAAACAATTAAGTAGATTTTGTTTATAATTTATTTTTAGTGGTTTAGTCTCCTGAAAAAAAAATACTGTTTTCTATTTGCTACTTATTAATGTATCCTTGGTGTAGCAAGGGCCTCTGGGTTGATTTTTTCCAGTCTTCAGAGTAGAGGGATCAAACACCACTGCCTCATCAAGCTTGAGGGCCAGCTAACAGGGCAAGAGGTGTTTCCTCCCCATCATGTAGTGGAGGACATTCTGCAATGTGCCTGACTGATCTTTCATAGGTGAGGGTGATGGGGAAGGGCTCCCACTGCGTTGCTGCGCCGTGCAGAATATGGACTAGAAACGCACGGAGGACAACTGCTTTGAACCTTCCTTTCCTTTCACAGTTCTAAAACTGGCATTGCTCTCTTCTGGTATAGCTTCTCCTTTCTGATGGGGTAGCACAAAGGGGAAAAAAAAACTTGCCATCTTAATTTCAGTTCTATAACCTAGACATATTTTTAAGACTTCTCTTGCACACTTAGGTAATGCTGGTATGTCAGGATGACACTGGCGTTCTACAGCAATGGACTTTGCCCTTGAAAGCACAGTTTGCTTCATAGAGTCTAAAACTTTATTTAAAAAATGCAAGGAGGAGCAAGTAAATGCTGGTATTCTGTTGTTTAGTGGAGTGTTTTTCTTGTTTATAAACCTTTTCAGAATTTCAGCCCTTTCCATTTCTCTTCTCTTACCCATTTAATCTCGTTTGGCTGAATTAATTTCAAGCATGTGTTCATTAAAGTTCAGACCTTTTTTCACACAAGGCAAATTTTTTACCGTTCTTCTTTGCATTCTCTGGTGTTTCTGAACAACATAAGAATTGTCTTCTCTCTCAACGTGGCCAAATATCCATCTGTTTCAGTATTCTATCCAAAAGTGGCTAATAGCAAGCTAAGAGCCTTTTCTTGTTTGGTTTTTTTTTTAAAAAGGCGAAATAAGTCTTGCCCCCCAGATTTCCCAGCTCTCCAGCAGTTTGTGGCTTAGATTTCTGGAGCCAAGGGTAGTATCTTTGTTTGTAGTAGCCTCTGAGACAAACCATGCTCTTTCAATTTTTTAAATATTTATGAGGTGAAAGTATGAGCAGACCCAGTTCGTCTTTAAAGATGTTGGAGTAAGGCTAAAATAAGAGAAACAATTCAGATTTAGATGTCACTTATTATTAATTTATTGCATGTAAATATACTGAATATCCCAATAAGGTGCCATTTTCTTCTTTAACAGTGAATTTTACGAGTATCATGCACTAATGATGGAGGAAGAAGGAGCAGTTATTGTTGGGCTATTAGTTGGGTTAAATGTGATAGATGCTAACCTGTGTGTGAAGGGAGAAGACCTAGATTCACAAGTAAGTCAATACAGGTAAAGTAATGCACATGCAATCTGTAAGATTTTTATGTACAGTGAATTTTGTTGCTATGGAGTTATGACTTGTTAGAAATCTTCCTACAGACTGTTTAGTGCACGATCCAGCTCCTGGATCAGCGGGGGCTGTTGCATTAAGCTCTGTATCTGTTGGAGCAGACCTTTAGACAGTGCTAATTGTCAGAGTGCAAGGGTAAAGTTTTCTGCATTGTCATCAAATGGATGCAGTATTAGGAATGCAGAGTTCGTTCCATCTCAGTTGCTCAACTCGTCCTTTCCCTTTGCAGGAAAAATGTATTTCCGTGATGTCTTTATCCCATTTGGTTCATTTATTGCTGTTCTGGAACATAATAGGAATGTTTCAAGGACCTGAAAGACAAACTTGCTTTGCATAGTGTAATAAAAGACCTTATAAAAAGGTGATTGCTTTCAGTCTGCAAAACAAGACTTAGAATTCTTCCTCCTTTGCAAAGTGCTTTGACTTTGAACTCTTTTCTGAGAAAATCTTGATGGAGTCTTTTTAAAGGCAGATGCACAAGCATTTATAAATAAACATAGGCTGTGTTCAGTCCTGATTGGTTTTGTCCAGCTTCTTTGTGGAAAAAAATCATAATTAAGTGATTATCTACTGTATTTCAGCATATATTTGATGAAAAAGCAATTTCTATAGCAAAGAATGTGAATCATAGGGCTAACTTGTCTTTGGTTGTTTATTCTAGTTACTATCTAAGGTTTTAAGTACCAACTTTGCGTACATGATATTTAAAGGCCTGTAATTATAGAAAACTTATCACCATGCTTTTCTTTGTACTGAGAATGATACATGTCTATTATAAATCACAAAATCTGTTGCTAGCCACGCATTTGTTATCTGGGTCACTTGGTGGCTTTGCTGTGAGGGGACATAAAACTTGATTTGAGAAGGTAGTAGTGGCTGTCCAGATGAGATTTTAGAGTAATTCTGTTTGTGAAGAGTAGTGTAAATAAGGCACCTTCTCAGATAAGCCAGGAGAAGCAAGTTGTATTGAGTGGAGAGAGAGACTTCTGAAGGATGATGGAAGTCGCATCATGGAAGTGTAGTTTTGGTAAGTTAGAGGAATGCCATTCAATGGTGAAATGTGTGTATGCACGCAGGGAGAATTAAAATGAGGTAATTTATTTATAGAGATAACATTTTACTTTTTTGCTGAGATAGTGTTTTGTTTTAATAAGGAAAATATGTTTTTTTAAAAAAAGCTTTTGGAGGAGAGACTTTTTAGAAAAGATACAGAAAGAACAAATAGAAGACCATCATATGAAGCTGACGGGACAGCATTGTACAAACTGAGGAAATGTTAGACTTAGCAAGTTACCTGTATTCAAAAGCTGAAGGGAGCTCAAGGAGGAAGCAGTAGATCAGAGAAATTGAAATACCTTTGTGAAGGGGCTGCTAGACACCAAAAAGGAAGGGTTTTGGTAAAGCAAACCTGATTAAATACTTCTGTTAGAGATTAACGAGTAGAGTTGGAAACGGAACGCATGGTAATGTTATTTATAGTATATATGATTAAATTACAATTGAATAGAAAATAAATTAATTAAATTCAGATTCAAATGGTTTAAAAAACTGAACACAGTTGAGTTGGCATACCTGGGGATCAGCAAGTATGGAGAGGTAGCATTATTTGGCAAGGAATATTGAAAAGCTAAACATGGGGGGGGCACATCAGTTTGGGAGATGTGCTGTGATAGGAAATTACATGAAACGCTGCAGACACGTCACAAGTCTGCTCAGTCAGTGATAGGGTTGAGTAGTGTCTGATAATTCCCCAATTGAAAGTCTTCCTGTAAGGTCTTTTAAGCTTCAGTCAGAGGTAAAAAGTCTTTTCTTTGGGATTTGGTACCTGGCATATGGTTAATTTTGTTCAAAGGTACCATAATTCTTAAAAAATACGTGAGAGTACACTTCAAAAATAAAAAAAAAAAAAAGGGAAACTTGTTTAAAATGTTACAGTTCAGTTTTTTGAGCTTCTGGCTGAAACTTGACCACTCTTAAAAAAGCTGATGTAACTGAGGTTTTACTAATTATTTAGATACAAGACCATGAATATCAAGAGCAGTTACTCATCTGATATGAAACTGTGTATGTTTGCTTTCCCCTAGGTTGGGGTGATTGATTTCTCTATGTATTTAAAGAGTGATGATGACATTGGTGGTAAGGAAAGGTATGTGCTCACCAAATAACTCAGATTTTGCATGTTATCAAATGATCTCTTGACTGATGCCCTGCTCTTTGTAGAAATAAGTCAGGTTCCCTGAAGGTGAAGTTTTCTAATCTCACAGTGTTGAGAAAAATTTTGCTCTACGTTGTCCAGTATTACTAGTTAGTTGGATAAATATTTGCCCTCTGAAGCAAGCCTCAGCAACATCACCTACTTCCTTTACGTGAGGGACCCTACTGCAGGATTGCAAGGTGGAGGTGAAAAAGAACCTGGTAATCCTTAAGCCCTCAGCTTGAGACTTAGTATTTCAAAGAACCAGAGTTACGGCAAAGTAAATAAACATCCCTTTTCTTTTGAGATTATATACTTATGTTTCACGTAGAGAAACTGTTTGCAGTGAAAACATTGGGGTTTTTTGTCTCTCTTATGTCACAACATGTAAGTTATTGACTTCATGATTGTGGGATGAAGTTGCTTCCTTTCTTTTCAAAAAGCACAATTAAGATGGACTTTTGCATATGATAGGTAGATATGTGTATTTTCAGTACATAGTTCATTGTATCATTTTGTTAAAGCTGATTTTATTATGTGCTTGCTTTAGAAATGTACAGATTGCTGCAATTTTGGATCAAAAGAATTATGTTGAAGAACTAAACAGACAACTGAAGTAAGTATTACATTGAAGTATGCGTATCAGTCCATGCTTACAGGTAAAACATCTCTAATTCCTTTTGTACCACAGCTTTGTGAGAGAGAACTTCAGAGAAAGGGGTGCAAGTTCTTCATGTTTAGACTGAGGATGTAGTGAAGTTGGAAAGGATACGGTCTTCCGGAGAGAGTCAGGAAGTCTCGGTTTTCATGCTTTTGTTTTCAAGTCAAAACCTTTATTCTTCGAAGTAATTAAAAGCATCAAGTCAAAACTGATCAAGACCCTCATGATTCATAACTTCACAGGGATGAAAAGCTGGATCTGGATTTTGACTGCATTCTGTTTAACAGTTTTCAAAAAGTATTATTGAGTGTTCTGGATGAATCCGCATGGTTTTGTTTCTTTGCCTTTCATAATATTTTGGATTGTAGCTTAAATGCCTAGCGTCGAAACTGAATAGGTTCATTCTGGAAACTACTTACCCAGTGTAGGTTGTGGCTCCTGTAAAAGAGTTTTCAGGAAAGCAGCCTTTTCTCCTCACTTTGCTGGGTGAATCAACCCTAGTCCATCACAGTGTGTGTTACTGGACAAATAGAGGAACAGTGATTGTAATTCTCTGAGGAGTATTGCACAAAATTAAACAGTGCAAGGAGCTAAAAAAGGAAAAAGACCCAACAAAGCCACAAAGAACTCCCTTTGTAGAATCTGTAGTATAGCTGATCTTCTTGATCCCTTTTTGAAATGTAATCACATTTTTTCATTTTTAATGCTAATAACCTTGATAATTAGTGACTAAATGGCTACTGTTGAGGTAAGGATATTCTGACTTGAAATTGTGTCAGTCACTGAGCAGAAACCTTCAACAGGACACAATAACTGAGTGCATCAAATACACCACAGTAGAAATATGTGGAAAAGCAAACAGCGTTACACAACAGGGTTTTACTGTGTGTAAAGTGCAGCCTGAAAAAATGGGCTTAGAGGAGAAATGGACTATCAGGTAATGGTGAAGGCCTGGATGTAGTTTGATGAGATTAAACAAACACAGAGTAATAAAAGGGAATTAAATTCTAATGAGAACACAAATGAAGTCAAGATGCATCAAGAAATACATAACCTGAGGTTAAAACTAAAAAAATGCAGAGAAGCAAATAATCTTATTAAAGAAATGGATTTTGGAGGAAGAGAACCGGGAGAATAGTTTTCATTTTATGGGAGGGGGAACCAAGAAGATTGCAAACTCTCTTTCAAGTGAACTTGTTAAACATTTGGATACGTTATAGTTGTGAGCATAAAGGAAAGGGAGAAATGTGAAGTCACTCCCACCCAGGAGTTTAAATGACAGGGATGACATTGGGAGTTGGAAAGAGTGTGTAAACATTCAGTGAAGGAGACTAACTTTCTTATGCTTAGGAAAACCTCAAATAACAAGAGCAGACCTTTTAGGGCTTAACTGTTAATTATTGTACCTCACGCTGAAGCTTTTGGGCTTAGTTGCATGAGTTTTGATGTAATTTTGCATAATTTTTTTGCTTTTTCTCTTTCAGTAGCACAGTTAGCAGTCTACATGCAAGAGTTGATTCACTAGAGAAATCGAACACTAAACTGATTGAAGAGGTATTATTTTTTTAGTAATGTGTAATAGATACTATTTACTCTCAAATGCTAGTTTTAAAATATACTGAAATTCTTTTAGTCTGCATAAGGTCTGTATAATATGTTCAGATACTTCTATTTTGGCTTGAAGAAAAGGTGCAGTTGTTGCAGGGGTTTAAAGTCAGCTTGCCTAGGTAGCATGCAGCATCAGTAAATTAATTCTGTGGAACATTGCGATTTCCCACTTTGGACAGAAACAGAAGAGAAGCTTTTCTTAATGCCAGCTGTCAGTCTGATTTTATGCAGATGACTAGTCCATAATGGGTGACACTGGTTGCTATGAAGAGAGACAAAGTAGTTCAGCAAGCAGGTTTTGTTACTGTTCTCAGCTTTAGCCAAAGGATTGTTTTTTGCTTATTTACAGTTCTTGTTTATATACAGTTTTTAGACTTGTCTAGCTCTGGCTTTGTGTTTATATCCTATATTTTCAGTTATCTGTGATGCTTGACTAGGTTCCAATATGTTTAGCTTTACAAAAAAAAGCACAAAGTTTTTTTAATCCAAGGTGCTTGAGAAATAGTTAATGATGTGGAAAATTGAGATGTCTAAATTCAGCTGTTGAAGGGATAGCTAGCTAACTCTGGGTATTGAATGTATCCAGGTAGAGGGAAAACATTTCTTTAAAGTGTTAATTCTCAGAGTATTCCGGTTCCTTTATAAGCCATCAGCCCAGCTGTCCACCAGTTTTGGTCAGCTGCCTTATAATTCTGACATTATAGCTGGGCCCTACAGTACATACCTTAATGTCTTTCTTTTGTAAATATGTTTCCCTTTCATCTGGGAGAGGTTTTCTTATGTAAATTGCTCCATATGATATAGTAAGATGTCCAAAAAAGAACAAAACTGGATATATTTGAATGCAAATGGAAAGAAAAAATTTAGGATGCAGAAAGGGAATTTGAGGGTCTCTAAGTCATAATGAAGCAATGAAAAGAAAGTGTATTCTTTACCAGACCCGAAATAATGAAGTATCTTGAATAGCCATACTGTTGTGTAATGAAAAGTGACTCATTACTAAAACCAGGAGCGTTCTGTTTTCTTTAAAAAGAATTAAACCTCTGTTTGGTAGACTGCAAGAACAGTGCAGAGAATGTCATGGTTTTGCATTCATCAGAACACTTTTTTCTTTATTTCCACTCACAAAAGTGGTCACACTGCTTTTCCTGTTTGTTTTTTTCTTTTTCCCCTCTTTCTTTTCTTTTCCAGTTAGCGATAGCCAAAAACAATATAATTAAACTTCAGGAAGAAAACCATCAATTAAGGAGTGAAAATACCCTTATTTTAATGAAAACACAGCATCATCTGGAGGTATGTTAGTTTTACTGTATTTAACATAGTAGTGTCACGTGGATCATTGTCATTTGAATGTGCTTACATTACAACTTGAAGTAAGCAGTGGCTGAGCCAAATCTAAAACAAATTTTATTAGGGAAGGCACGTATTATTTCTGGGAAGCTTTATAATGGCATAAATATATCAACATTATAATATATATATATCGATATATATATTATATATAATGTATATATGGACAACTAAGTTGTTTTATAACTATATGCAAATTTTATAGTATTTTTCCTTGTATTCTATTTGTCTTCTCTTCCTTTTTTCTTTAAACTGTAAGCTGCATCTAAGAACATTTAAGGCAATATTATCTGAAAATCTTGTCAAAGTAGGGTGTGATTTAGTTGTCAAACTGTCTATTCTGACATGATAGGAAAGTCGGAGTAATTGTGTATACAATTGCTGAACTTTCTTTAAGTTGTGATTTGTAGCTCCTTATGTAACTTCCTGTATGTGTTTTACAGGTTAATTGATAAAAGCACAAGTTAAGCAGGTATTTGGGTTGTTTGGTACTGAAACAGTACAAGTGTTTATTTTGCTAGATTTACTTAATTCTCATTGTAAAACTGATGGCCACATAGCAGAAACAGCTCTTTTCCTGTTTGTACTGTGCTTAGAGAATGTATTTTTAAGCTTTTTTTTTTTTCCCCCACGAGTGTTAAATGTATGCTGTTTACTGCTAAACTTGTGATGAAGAAAGATAGATCCTCTGTATCTTTGTAGGCAACTAAAGTGGATGTTGAAGCAGAGCTTCAGACGTACAAACACTCCAGGCAGGGTTTAGATGAAATGTACAATGAAGCACGTAGACAGCTTCGAGAAGAGTCACAACTTCGACAAGTGAGTATTCTTTTCTGGAATTACACAGCACTTCTAGAAGAGCTTGTGCTTGAGAAGAATCCATATAGAAATATTTCTAGTTTTGCTTTTGCTGAGCTTAGGTGCTGCCCTTCAACTTTAATCGATTTTTCTCCGACTGCCTGTAATAAAAAGGTTTTTTTTAACAGAGCAATCAATACATCAGCATTTCTGTAACAATGTTGCTAAATCATAGTAAAGAAAATGGATTTTCTTTGAGAAAATTTTAGGTAAGTTGTTAGCAATACTGTATGCTCTGTATATATGCTAAATCTTTCTTGCGAAAATAGAAATCTTTTACTTCTATTTTTGTAGTTAATACTTAGGCAGCTCTTTATGCAGCACTGTCAGGGTAATTTCTTACAATGAGAGTTGTCTTCTCCCAAAGTTTAATTAAAAAAAAAAAAGCATCAGTCGCTGAGTACAGAGAGTGTAATGTTTATGTAGTGGATAATTTGCAAAGTTTAAGAGGGGCAGAATTTCTGAAGTGGTGAAATAGGTGGTGCTGCAGCTCGGTTAGAGTTAGCTTTGCCTTTTTCAAAACAGATAAAATGTTGCATAATTCTTTAAAGTGTCTGTGTTGTATTGGTTTTGGGTTTTTTTAGGATATGGAGAATGAGCTGGTGGTTCAAGTTAGTATGAAACATGAGATAGAACTTGCAATGAAGTTGCTGGAGAAGGACATCCATGAGAAGCAGGATACCCTCATAGGCCTTCGACAGCAGCTTGATGAAGTTAAAGCAATTAACATGGAAATGTACCAAAAGCTGCAGGTAAAGGAACAATCTGCTGTTAAACCGATGAAACAACTTTGATTGGAGTGAGAGAGATGCGTTACCATTTTGTTTAGTTAAATACCGCTGCTTCCTGAAGTTTTGGTTTCTTTATGCTTCTTAGGTCAGCTTGTCGTTTTGGAATGTTACTCATGCAAGCATGATGTCACACAAAGCAGTTCTTAAGGCATTCACTTTCTGGGTTTATAGAAGAAAAGAGAATAAAAACAAGATCATGGCCTGATAATGTGCTGTGTGGAATAGAGAGTAACTAGTGATAATGACAATTTTTGGCCTGTGTTGTACAAAAAAGCCACAGAATATAGGCATATAGTGAGGGGTAAAGAGGAGATGTGAATGTGAAGGAAAGGCATTTGGAAAACAAGTTTATGAAGTTTATGTTAAATGGAAAAAGCTAATTACAGTTTTGGGTTGGTTTTTTTATTTTTTAAATCTGTTAACAAATTAAGAAAATCTGTAACAATGCAATGCATCTTCAGAGGAATATAGATGTCAGAGACCTAACATGCAGCTAACAAATGACCAAACACCAGGGAAGTTTAGCAGTGAATTAGTTATGCAGAACATAAATTTGATTTGTGAAATAAATTATCAAAACTATCACAAGAAACTAGTCAAATCTGTGGCAGAATGAGGGGGAAAATATTAGGATGCTGCAGAGAGATAATTGAGATAAAGGACAAAGGATGCTACTTTTCCACCTGCAACTGTGAGGAAACTGAACCAGAGGAAGAAAAATATAAATAGAACTGGAAAGAAAAATAAGAAGAGAATGTTTTTCAGTATGTTAGGGTCTGTAGGGTTTTTTTTTTTCTGTTGAAGTTGTACTTTTGAGGACTGTGGGTAACACTGATTGCACTTAATGACATTCAGACCCACTTCCTGGGCACAGTGAAACAGTTTAGTCGTGCCCAGTCTCTACTCTTGAGGGACCAGTTGATAGTGTTCATTGTATAGCAAGGATAATGCTCTACCTTCCATTTAGATTTTCTAGCTGTGGTTGCAACAACTCTGCAAGCAATCAAAATTGTGAAACGTGTTAGTAAAATTCTTAAAAGATTGTTAGACGCATATGGTAGTTTGATATGAGTTGAAGAACCTTGGGATTTTCAGGACTAAGCACCCTAGTTCTTTATTGGTAAGGTTCTGAAGGCTACTTAAAAAGGTGATGAGTGAATTTAAGTTGACTTGCAAACTAAGAAAGGAAATCAAAATTAAAAACATATACTTATTAAATAGCATCTACACTTGCAGTGTACAAAACTACAAATTTCCTAGGCATAAGATTGTAAGTACTGTCAACTACATTTTTTAGATGGGGATGTTTTAAAAACATCAAAACCTTAAACCATTTTAACATTTTTCCCTTTAGATACTGAAGAAAAAACCCCATAACAATGTAATGTATACCTATTTCAGTTTAATGTTTTTTGTAACACAGGTTTCTGAAGATGCTATGAAAGAAAAAAATGAAATAATTGGTCGATTAGAGGATAAGACCAATCAAATTAATGCAACTATGAAACAACTAGAACAAAGGTACAGGCCCATCTTTGTTTTCCTTTGTTCATTTCTCCATCTCCTTACATTTTACTGCATTCCTACACAGTTGCCACTGAAATATAACTTTCAATTAGAAAATTTAAAAGAACCTTTCTGAAACTCCTAACTACTGATTTATTGTTTGATTTACATTTATTTTAAATACAAACTAAATCTTTCATTTTTCTTCCTCCACCATCTTTCTTCTGGTTCTAGGGTTTTGTGCTGATACCAAAAGTTGTTCTTTCAGCTGTTTCAAAATTCTAATTCATTATTACCTCTTCTTTTTTTTTTCCCCACCTGAATGAAATGCAATAGAAACCAAAGCATTAATCTTGCTTATACTTAAGCTTGTGCTTAATATAAACATTTAATGCCTTCATGGATCACTGCTGTATTTGCCGAAGCTCTTAAAATTGCTGTCTGTTGCTTTGGAAGTACCATGATTTTCAATGACGTAATGAGTTTTTACACTGAAAGGTTGAAAAGTGAAAGACTAATATTCCAGTACATGAATTTACATTATGGTTATACTGCATGTATTGCATAATATTAAAATGTGACTCATGTTTTAATTTAGTGGCCTATATGCAACGTTGATCTTTTTAATTGTAAAATATAACATATCCATGAGCCCTGTCATGTTGGTGTTTGACATGTCTTTTTTTTTCCATTTAAATCTGATTATGAAAAACATGGTTATGTATTAAAAAAATAGTGACATGAATATTCTTTTATTGACATCCTTTTTCCCTCTTTTTTCTTTTTCTTTTTATCCTTTATCCCAATTTTTGTTTTTACTATTTTGTTGCCTTCATCTGTCTTTGATTTTTGTCCACTGCATTCATGAAGTGACAAAGATCTGTTAACTCAAACTAGGACTATTGCAATGTCATTCGTCAAATGTGCCAGCAACGAAGCTCAGCACCAGTATAAGCTTGTCAAAGATATATCATTCTGAAAGCTCCTCCAGATCTGTTGTGTTTCAATAATTACTGACAAAATACTCCTTAAGAATTTTAAAATTACAATTTTAAATATAAAGTGGTATTAGAAATCCTGCACTGTAACTGATCGTAGCTGGGTTCTGTTTTGTTTTCTGAAAGAACATCATCTCCGATCTCACTTTACCCCACTTAAAAAAAAAAAAAAAGGAAAAAAAAAAGTAAATTATTGCACTATTATTAAGCAAATGTAAGCTAGTTTTCTAATGTTATTTAATCACTTCTTAATTGTGAAAGTTTATTTTAAGAGGTTAGCTGTCTTTACTTTGGCTGTACATTTTATGACTTTTGTTTCTGATCTAGTGATTTTTCCTATTCTTTATGGTACTAACAGATTTTAAAAGTAGCCCTTCTGACTAGTATTTCCCTTCTCCCCTGCTTATTTCTTTCCCTTTTAGGCTGAATTTATCCCAAAAGCATGCTCTCTGTTGGGTTTTTTGGTTGTAACTAGCACTGTTTTCTTAAACAGTGTGACAGGAGTTTGGGGGAAAAGGGGTTGAATGCTATATCAGAACAATAGATGTAAAAAAAGAGGGTGGTGTCAACATGTACATTCAGTACGTACAGTGGAAGAATTGCAGGGTTTGGGGATAAACCAGCTAAAGCACAATTCCATTTGTTCCTAAAGGGTGGGTTGAAGGAGGATGGAGCCGGACTCTTTTCAGTGGTTTCCAGCGATAGGACAAGGGGCAACAGGCACAAGCTGGAACATGGGAAGTTCCACTCAAA
>JAOXNO010000002.1:5053383-5065741 GCA_028565335.1 Limnodromus scolopaceus
ACCCTGCTTTGGCAGGGGAGTTGGACTAGATGATCTCTAGAGGTCCCTTCCAACTCTGTCAAATCCATGAATCCGTGTTTGGTGCCTGGACTCGGATGGGGCTCCAGAGAAGGGAGGGCTCTGTGCTGGAGCAAATTTGGCAGCTGTGATTCCTGCCTAGAACAGCAGCACCGTGATGGCTACAGTGGAAGTTGTAGTAATAAATAGGGTTTACATTCAGGGCCCAGATCCTGAACTTGTCTAACTCGTTTGTCAGCGGAGGATCTGGCCTGTCTGTGGCTTTGTTTACGCTGTAATCATAACCTGCGGTTTTGCCCAACCCCTTTTTGTCCCCTTTTCCCTCCCTCCACCCATCATTAGGCAGTCTTTGCAACTCATATTTCTGCTTTGTGTTGCTGCTTGCCTGCACTGCAGAAATAACAGAGTTTTAGCTGCTGGCTGCCCCTGATGCACTGTTTGCTCTGATGCGTGGAGGGGAAGTTGGCTGGGAGAAGAATCTTAGGGTCTTTCAGCAGAAGGGGGTGCGTTTGCAAAAGTCAGGGCAGGACACAATAATACAGAAAGGGTTTTTACTCCAGCATTATGTATAACCTTATTCCTTGGTTTGGAATCAGGAAGAGCCTTTAACATGGGTTGGCTACTAAAAAAAGAAAAATAAATATCTCCCATCCTCAAAGAAAACCCAAACCAGAAACACTGAATAAAACAAGTAGACCATAGCAGAAGTGGGAGCGTTAATCATCTGATGGTCGTCTGTGCAAACAAGTACCTGCCTCAGCGTCATCTGAATCGCAGATCCTGCTGCGAACTCAGTCCAGCTCAGCATTGGTCTGACTTGCAGCGGTGCTGTTAGCCTTGGGGCCAGTCTAGAGGATGGTGCTGTAGCCTGGGTGGGCTAGCGTGCTTCTTGTGTAGCAAGATCCATTTCTACCTAGGTTGTGGAAACTATACTGCAGTTTAATTTGTGACCTAGGGAGGGTTTTAACTTTCTTTTGGTGTTACTGTCTTGTGTAGCTTCGTTCAGCTGCTTTTGCCCGGTGAGTTGACCTGACTTTCCCACTCTTCTCCTTTCCGTACGTGTTGGGCCCTCTGGGCACTACCATTGCAA
Source organism: Limnodromus scolopaceus (assembly GCA_028565335.1). NCBI lineage: Eukaryota > Metazoa > Chordata > Aves > Charadriiformes > Scolopacidae > Limnodromus > Limnodromus scolopaceus. The sequence goes on from JAOXNO010000002.1 coordinate 5,054,492, forward strand.
AGGTGACTGGGAACATTCTTAAAACAACTGGCATAGTTGAATGAGATAGTACACACTTTATAAGGTACTTTAATTTCAGTCTTTTTTCACTTGTTTACTGGCAGCTTTTGGAAACTCCTGCTGGTGTAGCTTCATCAGCAGGAGCACAAATGCAGACATAATGCTGACTTAATTCCTTTTTAGCTGACATCAGGAGTTGTGAGTTACTCTGCATCCAGCTAGCTACTGGGAAGTGAGAAATCGAGCACAGAGAATGTCACAAAATTCTCCCACCTCTTACCCAAGAGCCTTTGAAACAGTTTTGTTAAACACAATGCAGCAGGTGGGGACATTCAGTGGTATTTTACAGGCTTTTGTACCCTCCTGCCTTTTCATCAAGACGGGTGTAGCCACGATACAGCACAGGTTCCATTTTAGTACCTTTACTTTTGTTACATTCCGTCCATCTTTTTTTGGCCTGAAGAGGTGACCAAGCAGAGAGGAACCACAGTTAAATTAATGATTCCAAGGGGAGCACTAGCTGAAGCTGAAACAAACTCCTGGAGTTCAGAAATGAAAGATTAAATTAAAAAAAAAAAACACCCCAATCCCTCACTTCTTGATTAATGGCTTTAATTTATTTTGTCTATAGTATGGAGGTATTTTAACCAATGTAAGAACGCATTATTTTTAATACAGATTATTTAAATTAATTTCATAATATGGTGTAGTTGAGGTAGTTCTGTAAATGTCGTGGGACCTGTCAGGGTGTGTCTTGTTGTATTAGGCTAGTTAAGTTTTTTTGCTGTCTGATTGCGGTGCTCTGTATTCAGCCTTATGCCTGAATTGTTTTCAGCTGCTTTTGCACAACACATGCTCTGCCCTGTCTTAATGGGTAATTAGTACAAGCCAAGTACTTTTACAGGATTTATTTAAAAAAAAACAAACAAAAAAGAAAAGCTTCCCAAAATAACACATGAACATATGCTAAAGGAAAAAAAAAAGCATTAAGGTATATGCTTTAATTCTAAAATATGTATCATCATGCTTTGGCATCTGTTATTCATGAGCATAAAATAAAACAGTGATTACTTACAGTGATTACTCTCTTACTGTATGAAAAAACAGGAGCTAGTTCTCTAGGCATTGTATGGATTTCTCGTTTGAGTTTGTGAGTTTCCCCCAAACTTTGTTTTTATTTAGAAATGTTTCTATTTCCCCATTTTTCTTTTATTTGTCTTCTTCACCCTCTACACCCTAGTTCTAGCTTCAGTTTTACCCAAAGTTGATTTGAATTACACCAGATTGCAGCAAGCAGAGAAGGCTCAAACGGAGGCTGAGGCCGAGGATGAGAAACTTAAGCAGGAATATGTGAATAAATCTGAAAGTCTGCAGAAAGAATTCTCCCAGAAGGAGAAACAGCTGTAAGTATAGCATTCCTGTTTGGAAAAATATACAGCAGTAAACATTCTTCATTTCGGTATGTCCTGTGTCTTGATATAGGCTGGTTGTCGATGAATGGTTTTGAACAGATCTAAAGATCTTTGTGTTAGGCAAGGTGGAAGGAAATATGCCATTCCAAGAAGGTCAGGCTGCCTTTGGGCACTTCTAAAATGGTGTGCAGCTTGAAAGGCGGGGAAGAACAGCATTATTTTTTGTCTAAAACTGCCAGCTTAATTCGCAAAGAAATTATCATAAGTGGGGGAAAATACATAGTGTAGTAGTAGTAGTAGTAATACACACACTTCTAACAAAACCCACAAGTATGTACTAGTAAAAACTTAAACACAAATGGCATAAGAATAATTAATCAGGCTTATGGATAAGGTAGAAGTGGTTTAACTTACCACTGTGCAGGAAATAAAAAATAAAAATCCACTGGAATAATAAATACTAAAAAGTAATATAAAGGCTAGCCCTCTGCCCTTTCTCCTGTTAAATGCTTCAGTACTGATTTAAATAAATATGTCATGTAAAAAGCTCCCTGTAAAGGCAGGTGCTTTCCCTGTTGGGAAAGATAACAAGTAAATTATTTAAGGCAGCGCAAATCTGCGGCACAACAAGGATTGGGACTTAAAAATTAGTGGTTTCCAATCTGATTAGTTGCCCACCCTCTCTTCAACTCTGAATGTTAATAAACTTGTTTAACTGTCATGACAAATGTTCACTTTACTACCACAGTCATCTTTGCAGATTTTGGCAAAAGAACAGTTCAGACCCCAGCCTTAGAATTCTGCAATTCTGAAACCTCAAGGTCATGTTCACTTCTGATCTTTTCCAGCCAGATGCTGAGGTAGTGTCCCAAAATGTAAGTCTTTCCTTTAAAAATGGTTTGGGTTTCAAAACAGGAAAATTAATGTGGATACAGGTTTTCCATCAAAACTCCTTGCATGACTACTCTCAGATTGTTTGTTTCTTTTTTTGCTGTGTTGGCACAGTTTGGCAGATCTAGAAGGTTGAAGTGTGAGGCAGTGTGAAGAAGGCAGTGTGCTTTCATCCTTTCGTTTCTCCGTAACATTCTAAACACCAACTCTTCCATGAAACTGATAGTGAAATTCCAGCTAGAGTGGGTCTTCCATCAGAGTGGCCATAATTCCTTTAACTGGACTCCAGTTAAACTAGTTGAATTTACATCCTTCTTTAAGTTGAGCCTCAGTTATATAGGAACTTCAATAAAAATAGTAACTTAAAAGTCCTTCCTCCATTATTTTCAGTTCAAAATGCCATAAACCTTAGTCTAAAATAGAAGATTCACATCTGAGGGTGTAATATTAAATAACTTTTATGAGTACCAGAGATACATACAGTCATTGTCTGCATCACCAGTGGCAGTGTGATTGGTTTGTTTTATTTTAGAAACAATCTGTGTATGGCTAAGGGGGATTCCCCTTATGCACATTTTAAAAATACTTTAGAATGTTGTGGTTAATCTTCTCTTCCTCATTTATTAAAATGGTCAGATCTTCAAAGTGATGCCATACTTTTGGTCCTTTAAATATGTTTCTCTTTAAAACTGTTCTCTAAGTGACAGTGTTTTGTTTTATTTATTACACTGATGTCTAAAATATTATGACATCGATACATTATTTCTGTTTTAGAAAATGTGTGAGTTGATAATTTGTTTATTATAATAGTATATTGCACCCAGAAATAGACTCTTTTTTATTTTTAAAAAACAATACTTTTTTGCACAGTGATTGTTGGGGTTTTTTTTGTTTTGCATATTCTAGGCTTCAGCTGGAAACAGATTTGAAGATAGAAAAAGAGTGGCGGCAAACCTTGGAGGATGATCTTCAGAAGGAAAAGGAAACTGTATCTCATTTGAGAATAGAGACCCAAGAAATAATTACCCTCAAAAAAGTAAATTCTGTAGTAAAACTTGAGTAGTAATTTAGAAATTGGCTGCAAAGTTAATTACGGACTTTAGGCATGGTATTTTTAAGAATTTCTGCAAGTAGATAAGAAAGATGAGAATAATGTATTCTCACAAATAGATTAAGAAAAAAATGGAGGGTTTATGCCCCATTTAGTCATCAGATCAGAACTCAGTGCTTTGAGTAAGGAAAAGTGAAATCCTCCTTTTCCTTTCTCAGTTGTATTGAAGACTCCTTATCGCAGGCCAGAAAGTGCTTCAGCTTCTCTCTGACTTGGTCTGCGTGGCTGTATAGTGCTCTTGATCTCTGCAATCAGTCGCTTTTATTTTCTTCCTGGAGAGAAGCGCAGAAGCAAAAATGCTTCATCTCTTGGGGTCTAAGAGTGTTCAATCCCGAGCTGTTGCTGTTCGAGTTGGATTTGGGAATCTTAATAGAGAGTGTAATGGATCATTTATTCACTTAGCTTTCTCAGTAGGATGGGCTTTGGGTAGTAGGAGTTTTCTAGGCAGTAGGAAAATAGAATTTTGAGAATAATTGGTGTTTGTTGGGGATTTTTTTGTTTTTATTTTTTAGGAGTTCCTTAAACTTCAGGAAAAGAACAAGCAACTGAAAAGGATATGTCAAGACCAAGAAGCTGCTCTCCAAGAACTGGCATCCAAGCTGAGCGAGTAATTTTGTTATTCATGATAATGATTATTTTTGTCATATAAACTTGAATTAAGAAAAACAATAGGATGGTGGACATGTGCATTAGACTGTATTTGATGATTTTACCTAGCTAGTTACCAAAAAGTAGCATGTCTACTTAGGTCAGGTCTGTTTAGTTTTATTTTTGGTTGGTGGGCTAGCAGTGAACTCACGGGGTAGTTCTAGTGCTCTAAACAGAAACCCCTGATTAAAAAGGTTCCAGGGGCATTAGGAGTTGTTTTGCATGGAAGACAGTTGGCAAGTTTGCATGTTGTGGCGTTCCCAAAGAAGAACCCACGTAGAAGAGAACAGCTCTGGCTCCAGCAGGACAGCACTTATCTTTTTGTGAGGATGCCTGCTCATGGATCCCTTTCTTTGAAGAGGTGAAGATCCTCCGTAGTACAATCCTAGGCCACTGTTACTAAGTCTGTAAGGCCCTTCAGACTATAGTGAAGCAAATAAGCTCTGAGCACAGCTCTTAGCACTATTGTTATATGTTGTTAAAGTTTAATTAACGATCTCTGTCTTCTAAGTCATTTTTGCCATGACTGATACAGACTTCCATGCCCTATAGAGTAATGTAGTGTATATGTACTGTGACTCAGTCCAGTCTGAGGGTTGGCACTGGGTGGCTGTGGGGAGGCTGGTTTCTCCATAATGACATCGTGTGGTCTTGTTCAAGCCCAGAAGTTTAAATTCTGGTTTTGTACCAACACTGTGTGCTAAGCTTTAGGTATTTGCACAGAGTTATGCTGGTACACATTTCTCTTGTCCATAGAACCTCAAGCAAATTTAGAGCCGTTGAAAAGACTGAGCTCTTTGGAGAGGGCTTTGTCTAGTGCTTCGTACAGCAGGGTGTGATACTGATAGCATCTCCTGGATGCTGCTGTAATGTAAAATACTAACTTAACTACAACTTTTAAAGTTGCTAGACCGTAACTGACAATATAGAAGTTTGAAATAGCATTATCTTATTTTTTAGATCAAAGCTGAAAATAGAAGATATAAAAGAAGCGAACAAAGCATTGCAGGTTAGTAGTATTTGGAGGAAAGAGAAGCTGCTTTTTTTTTTTTTTTTGACTGTTCCCTTTGAAATCCTTTGTAAGCAGGAATGAGAAGACTTCTGTCCAACAGCAACTATTTAGAAGAGACTCATTGTATGGCTTCCTCCGGTGGGAGAGAACAGCCGACTCCCTGTAGCCTCGGGGAAAAAAATGCTCAGTTGCTTTTGATTTTTCTTGTTTGATGGACAGCTCTGGATTTTGCTACTTTCCTTGCATTGGTGCACCCTTCTGTGTTTTATAGAGTTTATCGGGGACAGAATATGTAGCCAACTGATCGTAGATTACGTGCTGCTTCTCAGTGATCAGTAAATATTTGATTGTCCTAGGAATTAAGTAAACTTGTAGCACCAAAGCTGATGAAATATGATTTGTAATGTTGAGAGGTTTGGAATTTAAGTGTTATGCAGGGAGCACTTGACACTTAAGAGCAGAGATTGTGTCTGCACATGTTCAGTCATGTGGTATGTCACCTTGTGTATTATTTCAGTCCGAGAAAAGGTGTGTAAAGTGGTTTTGTTGAGCAGATTCCTGGTTTAGACAGAAGGAAATGAACGGTTCTTGACACTGTCCTGTTTTTTTTTTTTTTGGCTTCTGTGCATCTTGGGGACTTCCTGTGCGATGGGCAGGGAATCAGGCTTCAGCTCCGAGATGTGGATCAGCCATTGACCAGCTTTACTGCCTCGAGCATGTTCTCTTTTCAGCTATTCCTGCTCTGTCTTGTCTCATACAGTTTTGCAGTGCTGTGGAGGGGATTTGTACTGCCTTAGAGTGTCTTTGTGACTTGATGCTGGTCAATTCAGGCGGTAAAGGCAGTAAATGTACTGATTTGTCTTGTCCCCTGGAAATCAAGGTTTGACTTCATCAGATACATATAGTTACGGTATTTTTTTTTTCTCCAGGGCCAGGTTTGGTTGAAGGACAAAGAGGCTACACATTGCAAGTTATGTGAAAAGGAATTTTCTCTTTCCAAAAGGAAGGTAAAAGTCTAACAAAGTTTCTTCCAACTTGTTTACATGTGTTATGAGAAAAACAGTAAATATCTTAGAGGTGTGGCATGAAATGTCAATGCTCAGATGAGTATGTAGTTATTTTTGAGGTATCTTTCTAGTACTTTGGTGTGTACAATGCAGCTGGGCCGTCGTTGCAAAAGAAACACTGCCTTTTGGTGAAGTGCCACAAAGGAACATGCCTAAAATTATTCAACCTACTGTGTGAAATCATCATCTCCAGTGCTTGTCAGCTCTGGCACTGTTAAAATTTGACACATGGAAGTCTTAAGAAATTACGTATTCGTTATCATTTTTAAGTAAAACGTGATGTTAATTTCAATGCTTTATTAATGTGTGCAGGAATTTTTATTTTACCTTTTTATGTTAGATCTCGATTAGCTGCCTGACACAGAATCATTACTCTCTTGAATATCATTGCTTATATTATATTTTTATATAACGGTGTATTCTTAATCCAGGAATTGAACAAACTCTGCAAAGCATATATATATATATATGTATATAATAATATATAAATAAAAATATATGGTCCTAGGCAAACTATCTATCTATCTGTGATGCAATCACAGACCATGGTCTGTCTAGGATTGCATCGTAGGTTGGGATTTAGATGAATTATCTTTTCAAAACTGATTCCATGCTCAGGTCAAAGAAGTGGGAGGAACCACATTTCAGACTGCTCTGTGTCTATTGTTTGGTGGTATCCAGTTACCAAGTGTATTTCCATTGCAAATTTTATTTTTCTTTTCATTTTTTCCCCCCTTTCTTTAGCATCATTGTAGAAACTGTGGTGAGATCTTCTGTAATGCCTGTTCTGACAACGAACTGCCTCTGCCTTCTTCACCTAAGCCTGTTCGGGTCTGTGATTCCTGCCACGCCATACTTATACAGAGGTGCTCTTCTAACGTGCCATGAGATTATTTTACAAGATATTTATTACCTTTTGGTATTTAGCTAATCTGGTAAAAAAAAAAACAAACCAACAACAAAAGCCAACTAAAAGAATGTACAGCACTATTTCCAGAATTTCAGGTAAGCAGTCCAGAGTTGCATTTTCAAGGTGTACTGGAGGAGTTGTCTGCTTCCTTCCTCTTGAAACAAATAGAGACAATGGGACCCGACACCAGAGAATGCAGGTGTTAAAGACGCAGATGACAATATTAATCTAACAACTGTCTCCGAAGCTCTTTTGGAGGGAGCAGGGCAGTGTAAGAGGAGACTCGGCGTTAACATGTATTTGATGAGTATCTTAGTCATTATGATGGTCTTGAAAGATGATACACTTACCTGCTTTTACAGGCTGCTCTGCCACAAACCCAACCTAATTCTGCTGCAGAACGTGCCTGTGATACGCCGTTGTGAAGCAAAACTGTGCGGTAGCTAGTTTTAAATTGCATTTTAAAAAAGTAATGCAGTTAATGCAGTGGTCCAGTAGGTTGTTGCCAAATAACGTATTTGTTCACTTCCCCTCAATTATCAAGATTTGATGTATCCGGGGATATTGCACCGACAGCTCTGTGGCCACAGGTGTAAGGGGAGAGACAGGTACCAAGCGGTGCCTCTAGGCATTGAGTGCAGGAAGGTGCATTTTGCTGAATGGTATTTTTGAAATTGACTATTAATTTGACATATACGTGTTTCCATTAAAAGAGAGACGTCTGTCCCAAAAATTACACCTCACGTTGTCTGTAACCTTGAAGAAGTATCTTTGCATTGTTTTTGTGTAAAAGTCGTGCTTCCGAGCTTGTCCGTGTTGTCACTGTAGTGAATCACGAGTGAATCTGCCACCGAGAAAGACGGATTAAATACCGGGGACCACGTCCTTTCTGTGTTGGACAGGGAGGTTCTTCCTTATTTTGTCATCATTTTTCTCAAACTTTCAGAGTTTCTTCCTAAAGTTCATTATTTTTTTTTTTCCCAGAGCACTTTTGAGTACATCTAGGTCTGACCACTCTTGGCACTGATATTCTGTGAGAACTTCTTCTGCTGGAATGTAAATCCTTATTCTTCCTGTAGGCAAACACAAATACATCCATTGTTAATAACTTGTCCTCGCTTCCACCTCGCTGCACCGGAACCCATCCACCCTCTTCCCGCCGCGGGCTCCGGCCCTGCCATCCCCACGCTCCGCCCGCTGGTTCCTTCAGCCGGGTGCTTGGAAGAGAAGGGAGGCTTTGAAACAGCTCTTCTAATTGGTCTTGCACTTCGTTTAGCTTAGCTTTGTCTTTCGAGGCTAGATGTTCAGTCAATACCCTAAAAGCTAATACAGCTGGGTTTGGTTTGGTTTTTTAACACCTCCATGTAGTTGCTTATGTAGCTTTTGTAAAGAAAAATGTTTTTAAAATTACCTGATGTAACTTTTTGTAAAATACAAAACAAATACTTGTAAATCTGTAAATAGCTTTTGGAAAAAAAAAATAAATTTAATTGATCTGCAACTTAACTCTGGGAATAATGTCACTTCATTTAAATTTGTAGCTCAGATTTATTTTAAAATATTTTATCGTGGCTTGTTCAAGTTGCTTAGAAAGCCCTTGCATGCGTTAGGGAGCTGGGGGTGACCCTGCTGGTGAGGAAACAAACCCACGTGCTCTTCACGTGCCCCCCGGCAGCCTCCCGAGTGTCTCCCAGTGGGCTTTCTGTGGGGCAGGCGGCGAGGCAGGAGACCGATGACGCCGATAATAACAAGTAGCTTTAATAAGTAGCTTTTCAAAAAGTATGCCACAAATAAAATTAATTTTAAAATAGACAAGCTCTTAAAAGAACTTCCATCACACACAGAATTTCCATCACACACAATAAATTACATGTCTGTTACTTAATTGCTGTCTCCTCCCCTCTGTGCTGCCTCACTTGTGTTGGGCAAAGGTCACTGAAGTGGCAGGTGATGATTCAGATTGCTTTTACCGACTCCAGGTGGTGAATGCTCTTACGTTGTGTGGTTTTATTTATTTCCCTTTCAGCATCAGAGCACATACCTGCCCTGCTTTGAGCGGCTTTTCGGACCAGGCTATGGGTGGAAGGGTTCAGCGCCGCAGGGTGAGGCGGGAGGGACGGGGCAGCCTGAAGGGAGCCGCTGCCCCGTGCCGTGGAATTCCCTTTGGCAGGACCCAAACTCGGGGCGTTTCCCGCCACCCCCTGGTTACACACACACGGCAGCAGGACTCCCAGAAGGTGAGTCTTGAAGAGGCGATGGTGTTCCCTTGTGAAACGGAACACAAGGGGTAGCCGGGTGAGGGAAGGGGATGGAGCTGATGATCTTTATGGAAAAGACGTGCTCCCGTTAAGCACAGATTTCCCTTGCCTCACTGCAAGATGCCTTCTCCTGCCCCCAGGTTAACTCTTGTCCTGACCTCGGCCACCTTAGCTTTATGGAAGACATGAGCTTTTCCAGCAGCAGAACAAGAACCCGCTATAGTTTTTAAGAGCACCCGTTTAGGATCACTGGTGGTAGGATCTCCTCTGCCCTCCCCTTCCTAGCCAGAACCACTCTGCCAGTCACCCTCTCGGCTTTTATTTCCAGTCACTTTGACACAAGGACACACTCTCTAGTGAAATAAACTCCATTCTCCTCTCTCCCACAAGAAGACATTTATTACAGATATAACACAGTACTAGCAAAACAGGTGACAGACTTTTCAATACCCAAGATCACATGACAATTTTAAGGGAGGCATTGAGGACAAAGCAGTTAATTTGGGAGATCACACTGGCTCAGAAGAATAAATACCTTTTTTTTCATTACACATCAGGTATGTTAAGTGTCTTCAAACAATAGTTTCTTACATATCTTACATGTCACAAATGCGCAAAAAGTTTTATCAACCTGGTTGGGTTGGGTGTTATTTCACAAGTGTTGGGCTTGTAGTTATTTTAGAGATGCTTTGCTTCAAACGAGCTCACCCATTTAATGGCTTGTCAAGTTTGGAACAAACACAGACACATCAGCCGTGTGCAGCCAAAAAAAAAAAGCCAAACCATGTTTAAATACAATAATTTCACTGAAGAAAAAAAAGAAATTGCTTCCAATTCCCCCCCTCTTCCCAGAAGCAGCGTTTGTGAAAAAAAAAAAAAACCAACATCACGTAGATAGTTTTGGATTAACTCCTATTTGACCTATTTCATGTTAGCTAAAAGCTGTGCCTACTGGTTTCGTTCGCTTGGCAAGTTCCAGGTGTGAAAGGCGGTACCTACAGCTCTACAGCAAAGCGTGGCAATCAGTGGTGGTGCTCGGTTTTGCGAGGCAGGAGCCTCGGGCACTGCTCCTTCAGGCAGCTGGTGCAGCTGAAGATGAGGGCAGGTTCTGGCAGGACAAGGAAGGAAGCCGGAACAATGACTTTTAGCCTCCAGAGCTTTACACCGCGCTGAGAAATTACTACATACAGCTTATCAAAAGGGTTTAGGAAAGATTGTTACTAAACAAACTAATCTATTCGTCTACCTTTTTCCCCTTAAACAAGTGAATATTTCAAACTCGTTCACTACACCAAAATTACATAGAACTGAATCAGTGTTCATAGGGAGTTACAGTACAACCACCTTTATTGAACCATAGTACAACATCTTAAACCGACTGTAGTCTTGAATATGTAATACATCCTTAGGAGTAACTAGTATAAAAAGTATCAACATCAGTGGTTTGAATATAAAAATTTATTTAAAGTCAGAGTATGCAACAAATAAAACCTACAGAAAACAGATTTTCCCATCACAATCTGTTGCTTACCAAATAATATTGTGAAAACACATTCCTTCAGTCATTATAAAGTTCTTAAAATACAAAAGAAATTAAATTTTGTAAGAAAGTCTAGGAGACCAGAGACTGTTTCTTCCAGGATGTTTTGCAGAAGCAAGGCTATCCTTCAATACATTCCACGCCAGCCTCCTCCACCCATACTGCCTTGCCCATAGTATCCTCCACTATTTCCACTGCCACGACCTGCAAACAATTGACACAAGGTCACGCATACATACCTTAAAAAAAGAAAAAACGTGATGGGTAATACAGAACAGTTGGTTGAAGATGATTCAACTTACACTAAAATAACAATACTTCAACACTAGTTTTTCAGACAAGCATTTGCCGCAGTAGCAAAATGCTTAACCCCCCCCCCCGACTGATGTATGGTTTCAACA
>JAOXNO010000002.1:5071447-5120823 GCA_028565335.1 Limnodromus scolopaceus
CTGTGGCTTTGAAAAAAAAAAAAAAAACAAACAAAAAACCCGCCTCTCCGCGTTCTCCCCCAGGATCGCGGTTGCCCGCCGCCGCCGCAGGCCGGCAGCGGCCCCAACACCGCGCCAAGCGGCGGGGAGGCCCACCCGCCTCAGGGCCCGAGCCCCCACCGCTATCGCCATCCCGCCCGCGGGCACCACGCTCTCTCCCCTCCCCACACCCCTTCCCACTCACCGGGAGACCCTCGCACACCCCTCGACGTGCTCCGGCGGGAGCTTCTGCCGGGAAGGAAGAATAGAAGAAAGGAAGCCCCTCCTCACTCCCGACCAGCCGGCGGGCTCAGCAACCTACGCAACGCGGATGGGCAGGATGGCGTCCCGGCTGCCCAGCTATCGCGATAGCCACGCCGCCCTCCTCAGCCCCGGCTGGGCGGCACCCGCGCATGCGCGCCTCAGGGGAGCGAGGGCGCGGGCGCATGCGCGGCGCGGCGGACGGTGAGTTCCCGCCAATTCCTGTCACGACTCCGGCGGAGGTGGAGCCGGGCGCATGCGCACGGGGCTTCCCTGCTCTTGGCGCCAAACGGTCTCAGAGCTCGGCCGTTAGCGGCTGCTCAGTTAACGGCTGCCCGGGCATCGCCTCACGCGGGCCGGTCGTCCCCTCAGTGTGTGCCGCTGTGCGGCTGCCGCTGCTTGGGAGGAAGGATGGGAGAGGTTGCCCGCTCTGGGCGCACGCAATGGCTGCTCGTCTCTCCGCGGCTCGACCGCTGTGGTAAATCCATGGCCGGCCCGCCGGGGATGGGGGGGATGACCTCGCATAGCTCCTGCCTTGGGACAGGCTGGGCCGGGCGCTGTGGTGGAAGGGCCTCTAGGGCGTTCTAGAGCTGGCACCAGGCGATGCAAGAAGGAGGTTAAAATCCGTGTTAATTTAAAACAAGCGGAGAGCTGGTCGTGTGGAAGGGGCCTTGAGTCCTTGTCCGTCCTCGGAAGTGACGGGCTGGGGGGCCGCTGGCTCCTCCTGCCGGTAGGGAAATATTAACCTGGGGTGCTGCTGTCATTTGGGGATAAAGCAGGTTAGAAAGTTCCTTGCAGAAAACAGTTCAAGACTTAAATAGGCGCAAACGACAATGCAAATTCCCATTTTTACGGTTGATGCCTTTACAAACCGGCCATTTTCTGGAAATCCTGCGGCAGTTTGTCTGCTTGAAAATGTAAGTTAAAAAAAAAATAACCAATTTATGAGGGACTGCAATGGCATTTACCATTCTGTACTTAAGCTGAGCACTCAGGACTGCATTAGACTTTGCTTCCTTTACTCGGGGGTTCTGCTTGCAAGCGTTGTTTGTAGTTGCTCCAGAATACAGAGAAATTAGCACAGGCGTACTCATTTTCCATCAGGATGATTTCATACAAGACACTCTTTGTATTTTTGTGAAGGTTTTTTTCTTTGTTTTTGGGTGTGGGTTTTTGTTATTGGATTTTTTTTTTTTTAAGGAATATACTGGTTTTATTTTGAGTTGAGAAGAAATGGCTTAATTTCTTAAGCCAATGGATTCAGAGTGAACTCTCTGAAAGGAAATGTAATGACATAGAATCACTGCTCGATAGTTTTTTGAATGAAGTGTTAAAGCGTGGGTTTATTTTTGGTGTGGGGTTTTCGTGTTTCCCCCTCATTTTTATTTTTTCTCTTTCTATGGAAGGGAAAAGGAGTATAAACTTGGATCTGAGTCTCTCACTGTTAGTCTGTCAGCTTAAACAGCAGATTCTCACTGCTTCAAAGTTGTGTGGTACTTTTAGTGTAGTTGACAGTAGTCACCCTCCTCATCAAGCTGTTCTGAACAATTGGTACAAATTGGTACCCTTTAGACCATTTCTACCAAAACTAATTATTAAAGTGCATTAGAAATTTATAGGTCTTATTATTTGTATAGTAACACTTGATGAAAATTTTAAGTGTGAAAATATATGTAGAGCAGTCAATGGCAATAGCTAGTACTGACAATATGAATCCTTTCTAAATATTCCGAAGCCTATCCAGGTCTCATATAATATCGCCTGCTTGCCAGATCAGCTGAAGTTATGATTGAGAACATCTCCCTTGAGATGTATTTTTGGCCCCCTAAAATCTAAATGCTGCCTCTCAGAATGAACTTACTTTAAAACTATGAGCTTCTAATTGCATTTTTACATTAATTTTACTTTATTGCACTAGTGTATTGTGAGGGCAACTTATTTGCATGTTGCCTTTGGAGTGTTGAGTGGGGTTTTTTTTTTGCGGTACGTGAGGCTAGAGGCTTTAGTGTGAAAGTTAAAGCTGAGAGTCAGTTAAAGCAGATTCTAATACATAATTTTATTCTAAGGTCCAGGAAAGTATGGTGCAGCTAGCCTCAGTATTTCTGTTCTCTGCTCCCTTCAGAGTCTCAGCAGGTGCTTTACAAAAACCGTTGAGAGTAGTAGTGCAAGAATGGCAAAACAAACCATTTCAGTATTTCAGAAATGCCACAGGATGGCAGTATTTCAATAATGTTCTATTATTTTTAATAACATTTTGGTTGGTCTTTATTCTGGTTTAGTATCTTTAGAGTAATTGACAGAACTATTTCCCTGGAATAAAGGAGAGGCACTTGTCACTGTAAAACATTAGAATGTTGTTTCATTGTATAGAATTCACTCCGCAAGCGCAAGTCTACAATACACATCAGTAATTGTTTCATATCTGTAGTATGGGATCATTAGCTGAAAAGGATTATAGTTATTAAGGGAAATAAGTAAAGCTAGCAGGGTGAATTTTTATCTCTCAGAGGTTGAGTCTGACCAGGTCCACTTGGTACTTTGCTTTGTTTGCATTTCGATATTCTAAAGACCAGATTCTCAAACCTGGTCAGTCAGCATAATTGTGGGGAGAGAGCAATGGAACAAGGGTGAAGTAGAATTTTATACAATAGCTACAACTTGAGTATTCTGGGGTCAATGTTCACTGGTTTAAATCTGCAGGCAGTTAGAGCAGAATGTAGCCCTAGCCCTTACTACATACCTCTGGCTGGCATGGATTTTTCAGAATTATAACTAGAGAGTTGTAGTTGGTGATCTAAAGATCATGTTAATAATGACTTCTCAGGGTGACTTTAATTAGGACTTCAAAAAAAGATTTGTGTTCATGGAAAGACAGAGTTTAGGATTTTTGGTGATTTTATTTTCCATGTATTCCAAGAATTTCTAAACTAGTAGGACAAATATTAGAAATGCCCGAGTATCACAATGATTGAACTAGTTATTGTGTTTTATGCTTAAAGTTTTTTTTGACTCTCACAAAGTATTTTGAACTAAAAAAGAATCTATGTTTCATTATACTAGAAAATGAAATGACTCTATTTATTTGACAGAAAGTTTGATTCTGTGGTTTTTGGCCTGCTTTTAATTGGGTTTGTTTTTTCATCATTAGGACTTGGATGAAGATTTGCACCAAAAAATCGCAACAGAAATGAACCTTTCAGAAACTGCTTTCATCAGAAAACTGCACCCGAGAGATGACTTTACCAAAAGTGAGCATTTCTGTTTACCCACCAAAATCTCTTAAAAGGGAATAGGAAGACATTGTGGGTGCGTTTATAAGGAATGGTGCTAAGACAGCCAAAGCAAGACCTTGGAGTGGTGATGTATCTTACTTAAGATAATAATAATAAGCCTTTTGCATGTGGATTCTTAAAGTATTTGTGCTGTATATCAAGATCATTTTATAATATGCAAACATTTATTATTAATAAATTAGACCATTTGTTTTCGTGCCTTTTACGTATGAGAAAATCTAAAAATGCTGTGCAAAGATCCTCCAATTAATACTTCCATTACTACTAATCTCCTGGGATAATTTCTTATTATATGCGCAGAAGAATAGAGGATGGAACGATCTTATTCTATATGCACAAGACTGCAAAGTGAGTAGAATCTGGTTTGGCTGTTCAGGAAATCATCACTGGGATAACTGTAAGCTATTATTTGAGTTTGTCATGAAATCTCATAAAAATACTGGAAAATGCATGTTTCCAACAAAACTGGGAAATCTGAAGTTACCCAAAATAAAGACATTAGGCTGCTTATTTGATTGGTTTGAATGAAGGGACTTCACTGGTGTTCTTTGGTAAGGCACATGTATATAATGTGAGAGGAAACGGAGAGACACTAGACAAAATAGGAAATATCAGTCTGGTCAAAATCATGTTGTGGACTAGTTTCCAGCTGAATCTGCTCACTTTGGAGTTGTGTGGTGGCATGAGCTGGGGCGCTGGAACCCCAGTAGCCTGGAGTTAGATTCCAGGTGAAGGTGTCCTGTTGGCATGCCCTTGCTTTGATACAACATGGTGGAAGAGAGAGATAAACAGCTTTGGGGTTATCGGCTGTCTGAAAGAGGCCCTAGAACAGTATGCAAAGAAACTGTTCTTTATCATTTGATTGTTTGTTCAGGGAGTGGGATAATATACAGTCTAATTAAGAGGATTTTCTTAAAGCAGTAACTGTCATCGCTTACTCCTATTGTTAATAAATTGGAATTTGTTTTAGGGTTACACTAATTGCTTGAATCAAGAAGTGATAATACTTTTCATTTTTCATGTTGACCCTGCCAATATGGTTAACACATTTATTTATTTTCAAGTCATCCATATCCAACAGTATATAAAATTCCAGCTTCTTTCTCGTTAAAGTGCTTTTGATATTAATGAGACTAGAGTGTGTGACACCAGATCCACGCAGCTGCAGAAGATGTGCACAGTTTTTTTGGAAGGAATTCAGTCACTGAGCTACACCTGAGAATATGTGTATTAAGGGGTGCTGGGAGCAAAAGGAGACCAGGAACATCAGAATGTCATTTACGAGACTGTCATCTGCTTCTGGAACATTAGTTGGTGATGTAAGGGCTCCTGGACAGAGTATGTTTTTGCAGGAGTTTGGGTTTGTGATCAGCGCATTTCATTTAATTTTAATTTTTAAAAATTACATTATTTTAGGGATACATTGATTTACAAGAATACAAAATATCTTCTCAATCTGAGTACAGCTTATGTCTCAAGCATCCAGGCAGGTGTTCTGGGTCACAGGGCTTGTCTGTCTCTGGTCAGTCATGACTGACTCTGTTTCCTCCTGCTTTCAGCCACAATTTCCACTTGGGGGAGTCCATTAACACCACAGGGCAGGCTCACAGCTGGGTTCTGTGTGTGCCCTGTCTATGAGCGCTTCTCTGTCCGTTAGTTTCATCCACTAGGCTTTGTTGGAATTCTATTTGTTTTCATTAGACTGGGGACTCTGACTTTAATGCACTAATTTTTCACAGGGGTAATGACAAGACTGGTGGGTTTTTTTGTAAATTTGTTTCTTTCTTTTGCACCTTCTAGTTATGTTTGTATGGTAATTAAAAAATATATTTTCATAAATGTTATCTTAAATACTGTGGTGCAAGAACTCTGCAAAAGCTACAGGAAACCACATATAGTGCACTTGGGTTCCAATTCTTTTAAACAAGAAGTATAAGTATGATTCCTAGTGAAATGAAGGGGTAGTGTACGTTAAAGGCTTTTACCAGACGACTGGTGGTTTGAGCAAAATCATTATTAACTGACCTAGCTCTGGTACAGATTCCATTATACCACACATACAGCAAAACTATCTTTAACCCCTAAAGGGTAACCCAGCCTGCGGGTGTACAGAGATCATGACTGTGACTTTGTAGGATTCTATAATACACAAGGACATGGTGGCTTTATCTTCTAAAATTATCTTCTACTTTATTACGGATTACCACAAATATCTCAAAAATCCCCACTAGCAAGTATACCTATGATTAATGAAGTGAATATATACATATTTCTCAAGCTATTGCAAATTATTATCTGTGATTAATACTATAGCAGGAATCCATAATAGCAGCAAGAAGTATATATATGATATTACAGGTTACTACAAACATATCACTAGTCAATAATCAAAGTTATCGATAATATAACAGCAGATATACTTATGATAGATTACTTGTATGTATATATATATGGTATGAAGCACATTTAATAGATTCCAGGGGGAGGACAAACAGATCGCAGAAGGAGGACCCAGCCATCCCAGAAGTGGGAGGAAAAACCAAACCGAGCCCAGAAGTGGGCCCAGAGGGGGACCAGTAAAATAACAGGGTCTCACTTCAAAGGTGATCTGTGTCATGGAGTTTGGAGTCAGCCATGCGTTCCCGGCAAGGATCCGTGATCCCGTGTGTGCAGGTTTAGAAGGTTTGTGCAGACCTGTTTAGGAAAGGGAGTAATATATGTAGCTCTTGGAGAAAGAAGCTCCATTTTGAGTAAAAATGAAATAATTTTAATGTCATAGAGACGCAAGAGCATGTAGGACAGCACCACTTCAAGAAGCCAGTAGAAACTGTTAATTTCTACATTTTCACCTGGAACAGCTCATAGATGATGATGTTTTCTATTCTCTCAGACGAATTTTTATTTTTCCAGACTGTTCCAGTTCTTTCAGTTAGAACAGCCAGTGGAAGTTACCAGTTTTTACTTTCTCAGGATGTTTCCCCTTTTTCCAGACTTTTTTTTACTGATAAGTTGCTGTTACAGTTTGGTTTTGTTCTCACTGATGATATCTCGGCATGTCTCTGGTTTCTAGCTACGCAGCAGTGCTTCAAAGCTGCCAGCTGCCTTTCTCAAGGTTGTTTCTGGTTCCCAGGCCAGCAGGCATTTCTACTCTGCAGCTCCTTTGCTCTTTTAACAACGTAGCTTTCTTCCCTTAGTGGTAGACTCATGTTGTCCTGACTCAAAAGTAATAGCTATTCCAAAAATCAGAACAAAATAGGTTTCTGAAGGTGTGTTTAAGACTAACACTGATTATAACATGCATTTTGATTAACTGAAATGTCATCACTCTGCATAAAGTTTTGAGATCAATTGAAGAAATAGGTTTCTTCCACTTAATAATGTTAGAAAGA
This sequence comes from Limnodromus scolopaceus, assembly GCA_028565335.1. Taxonomy (NCBI): domain Eukaryota; kingdom Metazoa; phylum Chordata; class Aves; order Charadriiformes; family Scolopacidae; genus Limnodromus; species Limnodromus scolopaceus. The sequence goes on from JAOXNO010000002.1 coordinate 5,078,409, forward strand.
AATAGGTTTCTTCCACTTAATAATGTTAATAAACTTTATTTTTAAGGTTCTTGCTTTGGACTCAGATGGTTCACCCCAGCCAATGAAGTTCCTCTCTGTGGTCATGCTACACTTGCAGCATCTGCTGTGTTGTTTCATGTACAAAGTATGTTTACAAGCTATTTATTACTATAACTTTTTAGAAAATTTACTTCTAGAAAATCTCTATTTTCTACAACAAAGGCAATTAAATATTGAGAACATTTAAAGAACACTTATGGAAGTACCTTAGGAATTGTCTTTTACAACTGCTCTGTAATTATAAGGCTGTAGTCTGATGCCTACACTTGGATTCCAATGCCCTACTATTACTCTTGTTTAATAAAAGTGCTAGATATGCAAATGTCATCTGGGAGAGGTACAGTGGAATTTGATGAATAGGGTAATATTGCCCTTTCTGTTAAAAGGAAATTCCCATTCATTCCAAGAACGTGCAGGAAAGATTTGCTGGTGATTGCTGTGTTTATTATCCTCAGCAGATTATTTATTGAGTTAGTTGGGAAATTTGTCTGAATATACTGAGCTACTCTAAGAGCTATAGTAATTTAGATTCAGATTCTTATGTTTGGTAATGTTCTTTCTCTAGAAAACACAAATTCAGTTCTCACGTTTGTGACGTTGAGTGGGGAATTAAAAGCCAGACAAGTGGAAGATCATATTGTCCTTGACTTACCACTTTACATAACCTACCCACAGGTCAGTGAAAATTTTATTCATTAAAATATTTCCAGGAAAGTACATCTTTATGTTTGTATGTGTATATAATTATATCTGTCTATCTATAGTTGGATAGATACATATATATATATGTATGTTCTATTTTTTACAGTGTGTTTTTGTTGATTTTTTCTTCAGGTACTTCAGGAAGTAGAAGAGTTAATAAAGGTAAAAAAGAATTTATATGTGGTCTTAGAAGCACGTTTATACTTATATATAAGCTATATATATATAAGTGTATGTATATATACTTAGATATAAGCTATACTAATTTTTATATATTAAAATGGCTGAAAAGTGGCAATGTGGCTTTGATGTACTCCTGAACTTGAAACACTAAACTTTAAAGGTCTGAGTCATGCACTTAACGAAATGGAATACTCCAAAATGCTGGAGTTGAACTTCTGTCTCCCACTACCATTGACTGGAGTGTCAGTGTTTATTTCAGTCCATTTCCAGCCTATCCTATGCATGTGAGGGCAATCTAGCGTCCTTGCCATCTTCTAGGTCCCTGAATTTCTTTCCAAGGTGACATACACAGAGCTCTTCGCACCTACTCGTGTCCGTTCACACACTTGGTGCATGTACTTTTCATGATTGCGTGTACTTGAGGGCTGTGTGAAAGACCTTGCATAAGCCCTGTTCTAGCAGGGAATTTGTTCCATGAAAATGTTAAGGAAATATATTCAAATGATGATGTTTTCCTTTGTCTTTTCCACCAGGCAGCCGTTGGTGACATGATTGTTCAAGATCTGCGTTACTCTCCTGACACAAAGAAACTCTTAGTCCGCCTCAGTGATGCTTATGACAGGTGTCTTATACTCTTTTTTTAAAATCAAGTGTGCAGAAATTGAGTCTACTTGTTTCGCCTCTATTCCTTACTAGACTCTTTTATCTAGTTTTAAAACAGGGGGAGTTTAAAAACTTTCATTGAAACTCCTGTGCTAAATAGTTGTTTTATCTTCTCGTGTGAGCTTATTGAACCTGCAAAGCTACGTAAGATCAGTCTGAAATCTGTCTCCAAGAAAAGGAGGCGTAGGAAGCAGTTTTAATGATGTTATATTTTCCCTGTCCATCTGAGTGAAAAAAAAAAAAAATCTAGTAACTTAACAGGAAATTAGGAGTCTTGCTGCTCAAATGAAGAAGTAATAGTTGCGTAGCTATAGAGGTCCACTTAGTGAGACAGGGCACATTGACAGGATGCCATGGATTCATGTTCCTATTTGACTGTAATCTTCTTACACATGCTTAACAGCATTATAAGTAGCTTTATAAAGGAAATTCCAATTCAAATTATTTCAAAGCATTTGTTATTCTCAGAGAGCTGAACTTCATTGCTAAGTCAAGTATGATTTGGATATATATTGCTGGAACACAAATTCTTTAATTAGGCCAAAGTTTGGTCTAACGTTTAAAGATTGGGCTAGTGGGGAGATAGAAATATTCTCAGTTGAGTACTTATTATTTTCACTCTTTCAGACTTTATTTTGTAGGGAGAAATCTGTACCTTCACAGGCTTCAGACTGTTGTAGAGTCATGAATTCCATGAAGAACTGAATGGTGTTAGTTGTTCACCTGCTCTGAAAGGAGATGGAGTGCTTACTCTTTGCATTCTGTAGTGATGAAGTATTTCTTTCAGTGATTAAAATGTTGAAACAGAAGTGTGCGTTTTTGTAGTTAATATTCCAGGATGCTCTGTTTTCAGAAATAAATAGGAAATGCATGACTTGAACTTTTTTCTCTCCTCACTCAGAGCGTACTGAATTCAGAGTAGTCTTCTGTCAAATGCCATTGGGAAGACAGTGCTAGGAATCTTGTCCACTCTAAACATTTTACCGTGGCTGTTTTGGAATTGTAGAGAAGATGATTTTGTAGTTTTCTGTTTCTTTTCAATACTTAAATTAATGTAAAAATGAAGAATATGGACTATTAAAGATCTATAATTATATTCAAGGTCTGTGTTGGAAAGACTGCAAGTGAGTGCACAACGCTTTTTGTCAGCTGAAAAGACAGGGAAAGTGAAAGGATTCATACTCACTCTTAAGGGAAATTCCAGTGGAACCCAGAAAGGCCATGATTTTTACTCCAGATATTTTGCACCTTGGTATGGAATTCTGGAAGACCCTGTTACAGGTATGTGGGTGATAAGCAACTCTTACGCTTGTGTCAGTTCAATTAAAAGTTTCTCATTAAACTTCATTAATCTGGTTTTGTACTTTGGAGTCTTTCTTATAAATTATTGTTTTATATTGACAGCAAGAGTGTGCTCATTAAACTGAAAACTTTCATGGCTGATGCCAGCTCATTCAGAAAAAATCTGACATCTTCCTGCTGTCTCCAGGCCACATATTCCTGTGCCGTCTTTCGATCTTTTCCCTGAAGTACTCCAATTAAAGAAAAGTGAGAGACTAGTTTGGTATTGAATGAGCATTGGAGTAGAAGTTCATATCCACTTCTGTTCGTGTTCTGTATTTGGTTTTTTTTTTTGTTCTTCAGCTGAGATCTGCTGTACATTCATGACACTTACTGTGGATATTTTCAGGTCTATGAATAATGTGAACTCAAGTAGTTGTAATATTTAGGGGCAGGAAGGCTAGTTCTCTGCCTGTCCCCTTGATGTTGCTCTCAGTAGGCATGAAGATTGCTGCAGAATCATGTTACTTGCTTAGGTATCAGTTAATTACAGGTTAATTATTAGTCAGCTGAGGACTTGGTCAGAAATGCTCATTAAATGTTTTGCTAAGAAAACTTTGTTGAAAGAAAGGTTTACAAAGAAATATAAGCCATGTATTTTGGTTATTTTTTAAGCTTTCGGTCATGTTTTCCTGATAAAGCTGGAGAGAGTCTGATTAACATATCTAATCCCAGAGCTAATTCTTTAGCATTTCTGGGAAGACTAGTAGATACATAGGAAAAGCTAGAAGTTTCCTGAATATCTGAGACTTTTCTAGGCTTGTTATAGCTCACTGCTGCTTGTCTTCCATCTTTGTGTTCTTTCTTTTGTAGAAATAAATCTTTTTATTGTATTGCTGAAGTGTATTTTCAACAGTATTATGGCTTTGTATTATATTTCTTTTGTAATGATTTGTTAATAATGCTACATGTCCTGGTGTCCTTGAGCCCTGATAATTATAGTTACTTCACTGTCAGGTTTCCAGCAGAGTGTCTTTGCCCCTAGCTGCTAATGTAGACTGAAGCAGCATCTCTAGCTATGAATCTGAGAAATCATCCTAAGTTTTTAAGCCATCTGCCAGTCAGGAAACATGAAATTAATTGGTCTTTTAGCTTTCAGAAGCTGTGGTGAGACCGTAAAGATCTCCTTGAGTTACATCCTGATACTTACCAGCATTCAACACTGAAAAAAACCTGAGGTTTTGGTGTGAAAACTGTTAGGAGAGGAAATGCCTTAGTTTTACAGTGACTTCTATCCACCTGTTCCTATTCTTAAAAAAGTATCCAGAAGCCTGTTCAGCTTTTTGATAGATGGCCATTCGTATTTCATTGAATAACATCATGTTTAGATGAATAATATTTTGAATTTAATATTTTGAGATACTATTATTACATTCTGTTAGGAAACTTCACTTCTGGTGAACAATTAATACTTTGGCTCAAGTATTTTAATCGGTACTATTTCTTATTCCTACCAGTTGTGGCTAATCATGAAGCCCTCACCTAGGCAACACTTCCATTGAAGCCAGAGGATGAGGAATTAATACTGTTTTGTCAAAGATAAAAGAAATGTTAAAGTATTCTGTCTGCTGTGCAAACTCTTAGGTATTTTTGCCCTAGATGCATGTGGCACTTGATTTGTTTATGGCATTTACATTTTGAATGTGCTTGCTTGAGAAAGTAGTGATTATAATTTAATTCTGTACTCTGTTTTCCAATTTCTTTTAAGGATCTGCTCATGCTGTTTTAAGCAGCTACTGGTCAGAGCAGCTGGGGAAGAAAGAGATGCTCGGTAAGAGAAACTGTTTACTTGCAAAGCTGCCCATTTATGTAAAAGTTACTCACTGTATTATTATTATTATTACTACAATCCAAACTATAGCAATAACTCCCTATACATTTCCTCAGTATTAATGGCATATTATGTAACATTTTGTGTGTGAGGTGATCTTTAAAAAATTACTTTCTTTCCTACCCACCTATATGACACATCATGCTTGCAGGGAGTTTGAAGTCTCAGTTTCTGGATTGTAACTCTCTGCAGTTAGTTTTTGATCTCAGCTTTTGGAATTTAGTTCTCATGAACCTTTCATCATAACTGAAGGTTGGTGAACTTCAGAAGCTGTTGGTTTTGTGTGTTGTTTTTGTGATTGAATTTTACTTTACTTCTTGGTCTTTATGGCTTGCAATTTGGGTATTGGAGAAAAAAGTAATTGGTATTTTCACTCACAATGTGTAATTTTCAGTTGAATTTGAACAGTGTTTTCCTTTCCCTTCTTGTATATTAAGATGAGATTGAAAAAAGTCATGAGGTTTCTGCCTGATTTTGGAATTTTCTTCAGAATTACTCCAGATGAATCCCTTCAGGATCTTCTTTAGGAAACTTAGGGTCTAGAATAACTAGTGTTGTTATAGCTAGATAAGAAGAGATGATGTATTTTCAATGTTCAGATTCTACTTACAGAATGTGCTTTATGGTACAGGGTTTTTTTCTGGTTTCTGTTGCATTTGTGTATTTAGATATGAAGATCAGTTTTCCTCAGGATGATGATCTTTTACATGGTAGCAAGGAAGGATCTAAGAAACAATAGTCATTTACATTACGAGAACAGAAAGAATGTGACTGTCGATAAATATATAAGAATGGGGACAAGATACGTGGGCATTGGCAAACTTTATTTGTTTGCAATTTATTTGCAGTCTTACTTTTAAATGATTAAGCTTAAAGGAATTTGAGATGACTGGACCTCTGAAGTCAAAGAACAGATTTATTGGTAATCTTTCAATCACTGAGATATGTTTATTAAATCTCATATTTGTTGTTAAGCAAGAAACTGAAGGACTTGGTGGAAAAAAACAAGAGAAACTGTTAATAGATGACAACACTAGATAGAGAGGCGTTGGGTGTCTCTTTGCTTCTCATGTGTCTAGTGCTTTGCCAGAGAATGGAAGAACAGCAGAAGCAATACACAATGCCCTAGTCCCTATCTCTTTCTCTAAGAGCGGGCAGGGGATTACAGTTCTTTCCTGCACTGACAACTAAGTCTTTGGTAACATTTAGTTTAGAACACAGATTGGATCCTTGATCTAATACTGTTCCTTGTCCATAAAGGTAAACACTTTCCAAACGAACAGCTAGCATAAATACAAGCCTTCCTATATTTGGTCAAATGAATCTCAAAATGGATTTTCTTGAGAATGATAAGCTCTTCAAAGGATCTGTTTTGTGCTGCATAGACCAGTATGGTAATCCACAATGACAGAGACCTTCTCCATCATTAACTGAACAAAAGGTTTGACATTCTATTCCAAAGATCTCATATTTGCATTTACATCACACATACCTGTGACAGTTTCCATAATGTTGGGGGGAAAAATCCCAACTTATTTTCTGAAGAGGAGAAGTTGTCTTTGGTAATGCATCCTTATGGACTAACTGTTCATCAGAAGATTTTGACATTTTTGGATGTTAATGTGGAATTTAAAACCCTTCCATGCCATCTATAGACACTGCTTCTTTAAGTAATCAAACAGACAGGAATTCTGTCTGTATTTTTAGATGATACTTTCTACCTGTTTTGCATTTTCATTTTGTATTTTGTATGTACTGTGCCATTTCCTCTTTTAAACAAACTTAGCTGAAGCAGCAAAGGCAATTGATACTGTAATTAGCTTCTCTAATATGTTTGGCACAGAAAAAAGCCCTATTTGCCCACAAGATTTTTTTTTTTTTTAAATTATTATTTCATATTTCATGCATATATATTTTGTCAAACTTCTTTTGTGGTAGAAATCATACAAAACAGATTTAAAGAGAACAAGTTCATTTGACATCTGATCAACATGTGGTTTCTATGTGTGTTTATGAGAAATAACTTTTCCTTACATGCATGAGGGGTATCAGGTAGTACTGGGGCAAATCCTGTTTCTAATGAGATCAGTTGGATATGATGGCTGGCAATCCAGAAGATTGCATACCACCAAAGGTTAATAAATGAGAGCATATTTTGACTTTTTAGAAACCTTTGTGGTAGGATCTGTAATGTCTGATACCTGTTATTACAAGAATAAAGGAAGATTTTCTTCCGTAAAATGAAAGATCCGTTAGTTCCAAAATAGATCAGATATGACATAATATAAAAATGAGGAACATTAAATCCATTGTCAGATCTCTCTGGGTATTGTGACCTCCAGGAGGAGGTCAGCTGCATCTCTACTGAAGTATGAGACATAATTTCCTGTGTTTGGGTTCTTTTCCTACTTTTATTAGATCAGATTGTCAATAACCACCCCCATGAACTACAAACAGAATTTTCCAGTCTTTTTACAAGGTGAAATACTTTATGGTCTTTCTTGAAACTATGTACATATCATTGAATTTAAGCTGAATGTTAAATCAGAGTTCAGTATCAGTCCTTGCCTTTTTTTTTATTTGAAGAGTCTTTGCAATATTTAAAACATTGTAACATATCATATGTATAGACTTTCATAATTGCTAATGAATGCAATATTTAGCAACTGTCTCTGGATCCAGCCCTTCACACAGTTTTCACGTTTCTAAGATAACATTTAGAAATGTGCATAAGGAATTCAATAAAACAAAACAGATTATAGAGGCCTTTCCGGATTATTATGAAGAGAAGGTAATCTCAGGTGAAGCTAGAGAAATCTTTCTGAACCTGTTTACTTCAGACAACTTTATGTATTTGTGGGGAAATTTTGGTTCTTGTTACTTCTTTTCTCTTCTCTGATTCCTTCCCAGTACAGAACAAGTTTTATAGCATTTGAGGTTTTGTGTTTGGTGGTGATTTTTTTGGAGGGGGGGACCACGCCAACCAACCAATGAAAAAACCAAGCCTTACTTTAATAACTGTAAGATCATACTTTCAAAAATTTTGCCAGGATTTCTTTCAATACAAAGTCTGTCCTATCTTCTAACTCTTCAGTCTCCTTGGCTTTTTTTTTTTCTTTTTATCTGAAGAAATTGCTTTATTCAGGTAGAATTAATCTACCTGCATTTAAGTTTTTGCTAATCTGATTTCTCATGAAGTGAAGAGTTTTGTGGAGTTGTAATTGCAGCTTTCATCATTCCCAGGTAATCTCAACATAAAAATTGACAAGTGTAAAATTTCTGCCAAATGTTCCATGCAGATCTGTCTGCTTTCAGACATAGCATGAAATAGCAATGCTTCTGTACAAGAGAAAGAAAAGATCAAGTGTTTTTTTCATAGAAACTTGGGTAAAATTTTCTTTTGTGTCTTTGTGGGTTTTTTTCCTACTTTGAATGTTTCCCTAAAAATGAAATAAAATGGACCGGTATCAAAACAGTCTCAGTAATCCTGTCATGAAACACAGCACTTGGTTCCACGTTTGAAGAAAGAAAAAAAAAAACCCAACAAACCCAACCAACCTCTGAAGGTTTGAAATAATTGATCTCTTTTATTCAAGTTTGCTATCATGAGAGAGTGGGAGAGTTTAGCTGTGTATTAGTGTTGTGTATTGCCACTCAACTTTAGCATGTTCTGGATCTTTAAGTGTCCAAAATACTCCAATTGAAGGCACTACTCCATACATAGATACTGTTCTGATGACTTTTATAGAACTACAAGATATTGTTTTAATGGAAAAGAACATAAATTATCAAAATCAATCTTTCTATAGCTCCTGTTTCCACTCTTTTGGAGCGTTTGCTTTGTCTGAGAATCTAATACCCTGTTATAAGGAAGAGGTTTCTTGTCAGCTGTGGCTGAGAAATGGTTTTAAAGTGTACAGTATATGTACCATCTGTTAGAGGTCCTATCTCTGTTGTGACCTGAATACAATCTCTACCCAATTTACAAACTGGGGGCTCGTGAGGAAAAACATGCCCTTTGGCTTTAAACAACTTTTGCAGTTGTTGGAAATCCATTGAATAAGGAGATTGTGAATGTTAATGCCTTGTCATCCATGTACAGCCTTTTACAAAAACACCACTATGTGAAACTCAAACCTTTGTAAATGCTGTCGGAACCAGATCATTTTCTGATCAAGTAGTCCTGCAATTGAAATTGGACGACTGAAACAAGCCTACAGACTCAGTATGGCAAGTCAGCGTTATTGTCCCACCTGGATATGACTGAACAGTTTAGGCAAATGTTCAGTTTTGTAATTATTTACAAGTGGGAGGTTATTTCTCCTTAAACTGTATCCAGCTGTATTAAATTATATATTCAGGATTACATAGATCAGTATCTGTTCCTGTCTATGTAAGAATTTTGTGACAGCTGAAGCAGCATCTATGTTCCCTTGTAGACTTTTTCCACTGACTGTTTGAGTTTTATTTGCCCTTTAGCTAAACACATTCTTTGAACCTAGTATCTATTTAGATGTTCAGTACTGATAAAGAGGTCTTCATGCTCATGCAGATAATAGTCAGGTGTTCTGCCTTCTTACCTACAGAAGCTATCTATCCCATGAATGCGAGAATTCAAGACTTCTTTAGATATTCAAAGGAAACGTGGTTGGCTACATCGCAGCAAACTGTCCTTCACTACTTGTATTAACTGGCATCTTTGTCAGACTCAGTAGACAAGTTCTAGTCTGAGATACATCCTCAGCTAATCTTCATTCAGGGTGTCCCTGGTACAGAGCTTTTCCTGCTACTGCTTGCTTTCTGGAGACAGTCATCATTTCCCTGAGTTTTCATGGATTTTTAAATAATTTGTGATAGATACTAGTTTTTTCATCATTTCCCTGAGCTTTCATGGATTTTTAAATAATTTGTGATAGATACTAGTTTTTTAACTGTGGATTCTTGTTTCCATTTAGCTTTTCAATGTTCCCGCCGTGGAGGAGAGTTGAAGATTTCACTGCGTAATGATGGAAGAGTTGACATTGCGGGGCAAATTGCTATTGTATTAAAAGGAAACCTGACTTTCTGAAGAAATTGACACTAACAATTTCATCTCCCACACCTCCCCATTATTCCTATTCTACTGGTTATATCTTAGCTCTAGGCAATGAATCACTGCTGTCCTCAGAAGTCTCTGATTACTTATTTTTTCTTCTAAAAAATTGCTTGAGAATGCTCACTCTAATCTTCAAGATCCTTGGTATTGTTTTCTTTACTTTCATCTTGCCATTTCATATGTACACTGACCTCAGAAACTGTCCAAGGACAGCTAGCTTGTTTTTCTGCTTTTAAATGATTCTTTTCTTTATTTCCAAATTCTATGTTAAAAGCTGTTCCTTCTTCCTCGATTGAATTGTAAACTTTTCTGATTGGTAAAATAGTGAAACTTCTCCCATATTCAGTCATTTTTCATGAAATCTGACTACAGTCCTTTAAAAAAAAAGTAATCTTTTCTCTGCCATATATTGAAATGATGCTCATATATTCATTAATTTCCTTCCATAAAAATATGAAAAAAATATAAATGGTTTAGAAATGTGCTTTATAGTTCTATTTTATGAACAGTATTTTTCAAAGATGAATGGTATTGTGGTGGCTTATAGTACTGCTGCTTAGTCAACGTTTTTAATTAAAGCTTTAGCAGAAAGATTTAAGAGACTGACATAGTGAAGCACATAAAACTGGTTAAAATCTGAAAGAAAACTTTCTTGGTTACAGCACTAGCACTTACTTTCCAAAGACTGGAGATCTGCTCCTGAATTAAAAGTTTCTCCTTTAATTTTCTTCATGAAGTGTTCTGCTTCAGCTTTTGTCACTTTTCCCTTTAGTGTTCTTGTCTTTCTCTGGAGTTATTAGGGATACTGAACTGTTTCACTTACTCTATCTAAAACTCTGTTTTCCCTTTCAACTTGCTTTTGTCCTAAGCTTTGCTTTAGTTCTTCTTCTTTGCAATATTTCAGGCTGAAATAATTTGAACTCAGAGGCATTTTCATACTGTGGGCACAGCTGGATGCCTTTTATAAATGATGAGGAATTTAGTTGTGCCAAGTTATCCTATTTCCAGTTACTTTGAATTTTATCATAACTCATAACTAACATGTTACTTAAGCCGAAGTAGCTGGAGGCAAGTAGCCATGTGTGAAATAAAAGTTTCTGACTCCTGCTGCTACAAAGAACATACTGAAAATATGATTTAAATGCACTACAAAGCTCAAGACCTAGGTGACGAGGACAAGGAATGTCCAAAAGGAGATGCATGTTCTTGGTCTGTATTCAATCTTGCTGAAGATCATTGACCTGAAATGTGGTTTATAAACATGGATTCATCATCAGATACAAGATGTGGCTATGGAGGCAGCTTAACAGCAATGTTCTAATGACATATTTAGCAACTCCCTCGGCCTTGCCTTCTCCCAAAGCAAAAAAAAGATCCGATGACCTGGATCTTCTTGGGGAGCAATTTTGCAATCTTGTTTGGCTGCATTTGCTGCTTCCTACAGGTTTATGCAAAGAGCGAATCTAGCCCAGCCCATACTCTGAGATGCTTTGGAAAAAAAACCCCAAAACTTCCTTAAGAATATAAATGAACTAAAGAAGCAATTATTGTTCACTCATTCCCATTTAACAAATTGACAGTACAATTATTTTTTTTTTCTCGAGGGAACTAATAATGAACAAAGCCCGGTAAATTTTAAATATACTTGCTATCTGAATTTCCTGACCAAACCAATATCTTTGCTGCCTAATGCATTTTCTTAGAGTTTACTACTACTTAGTCTCTATTTCTGTTCAGGATAGAAAAATCACCAGAGCTCAGGTGGGAGACTCTGCAGTAATGTGTTTGTAATCAACAGATTAGTTAATCAGCCATGATTTATTAATGATGAATTAATTATACCTGATTGTGCAGTTCTGCTGCCTAAGTGGAGCTTTAAAGGACTTATTTTATTAATCATCATTGTGCTAATTGCAGACACTTACAGAAGGATTGCTAATTAAACATGCAACCGTATGCAAAACAAGCAAGGCTGCTGAGAGCGGCAAGAAAAAGAACACTCATTTTCTCAGTAGCAACTTTATTCTCCTGAAATACTGGGTAGTTGACCCGGTGATCCTAATTACTCACTAACACTTATTTTAATGCATTGCACATTTTTAGTTAACACCAAAAGAAACTAATTGTTGTGACAAATAAAATAAAATAATTTAGAATTTGTGTGGCCTTGCTTCATGTTTTCACGTGAAGGATTTACTTGTTGGTTTGATTAGCTGTATATAGTTAATCTAACTTAAATATCTTAATTTTGAACAAGATCCTGAATGCTGTCGCCTCCGCACCAAGTGAAATGTCTAATTACACTTGAAATGAGAATTCAGACTCCAAATTGCATGAGTTTCATATCAAGCAAAAGAGGAACACAGCGATGTTTAATTAAGTTAATTTCCAAAAGCCAAAGTCAGCACAGAAAATGCAGGAAGGAAACAGTACTTAAAGGTTGATTTCTGTGAAAAGCCTACTATAATTTAAATAAACATTAGTGCTATTTGATCTTCAACCTATGCAGCACAATCCTTAGGTCCTTGTAACAGTAAATACAATCTTTGAGTGCTGTAGAACTTCATGCAGACTTCATCATTATGGACTCTCCATGGACTCTTTTTTAATGGCAGTTGTTAGGCCTGCCTCATTAATTAAATAAAACTTTCTTTTCTAGAACTGCCCATATAATATTACAATTATTAACATAAATGTTTGGATTTTAATGTTTATTTAAGAAAATAGTTAATTTTTGATTAAATCAAAATGTTGAATCAAAATATAAATTAAGTGAAGATAAATTAAGTGAATTTTCCAACCTTAAGCAGAAGGTTGGAAAAATGCAATGTCTCTTTGTTTAGTGTTCCTGGTGCAGAGGATTTGCAGAAATGTTTTGTGCTGCTCTCTTAATTAAGACTGTAGCACAGGGTGTGCTTGAGAGATATTTATCATGAGACTGTCCAACAGAAGGCCATTAAGTGAAGTGTGCCTCTGCAGAGACATAGCTGTTGTGGAGGCCAGGAAGAAAGCACTTCTCCATGAGGAAGGAAACAAAATAAGATAAAAAACAAACCACTGAGCAAGAGAAACCATATAAGTTTGTTGCGATGGAAATGAATGTACAGCTAAAAGGGACAAAAAGAAATTGGAAAGCCACTTTAGCAGATTTGCTTAAAGGATTGGTGAAAATACTTTGCATTTCTTTTGTTACCTAGATAAGAATAGACAGAAAACATATATTGAAAAGTTGTTATCAAAATTGGAAAATTTTGCAAAAGGCGGAAATAATCGATTTCATGAATGTGTACACAGCAAGAGGTCATAGAGCAGAGCCATGTGTTCCTTAATGGATAGGAAGGGAAATTAGCAACAGATGAGGCAGCTATTTCTGGGAAAGGAAAGATTTCTGTGTCTCAGTATTCATTAGAGTGACAGGGAAACATACCAGGACCAGAGGGAACCTTCCCAGAAGTTAAAAAAGGAAACTAAATTAAAATTAAGGGTGGTGCCTGATCAGGTAAAAATTAAATAAGTTCAATTAATAACTGAAAAATCTGCCAACTAAGTTTGATTCTGACTTCTAAATTTTTTTTATTTTAATTTTTCTGGAGGAGTGGCTCTATCTTTAAAGTAACTACCAAATTGAAACAAAAAGACAGAACAACGGATTTTTCTCAATTGCTGAGTCACTGTCCTTCTTTTCTTTCCTAAAATTTACAACAAATTATAATTGAAAATTTTCAGAAGAATGGGAAAATGGAATAACAAAACCCAATATATTACCAGAGAGTTAAAAAGTATGAAGATTTTTTTACTATGGGTCAGTTTTAGACTAAGACCTTTAGTTTAGACTTAATGCCTAAAGCACAATATGGAAAAATAAACATTTCTAACTCTGTTGGTTTCTTTAGTGAGAGATTCACTTTGACTTGTGTTTTTGCCTCACTGTTTGGCAAAGGAGCATTTTCCCTGGTTTTTAGTATCTTGAATTGTATAAGCCTAAGTTTTATCCGCTTTCCAGTGTTCTGTGACTTTTTTTGGTGTTGCACCCAAACTAAGAAACCCCTTTCCCATGTGTAATTTTTGTCCTGTTAAAAATTGCAGGGTAGATAAAATACATTAGGCAAACCCAAGAAAAAAGCTCAAGAAAATTTCTAGAATTGTGAAGAGGAAGGAGTTTGAAGGAGATTGAAGTAGGTTTGTGAGGAGCAGGAAAAGGAGAAGGAGGTGTGATGCCTGTGGAGAGACTCTGTAATAGGTGCTTAGAGTTAAAACACGTAAGGGCATGTCCTCAGTTTGCCACTAGTTGAAGTGAATGATGTGAAGACAGTTTGTGTGATCTGGGAGTTAGGCTGGAGAAGAGATTATGTAGATTCCGGTAGAGCTGGAGCAGAGTATGAGGTGCAACCAAGCCAGGAACTGGAATTTGAATCCAAATGTATTCTCTGCTGACATTTTGTTGTGCTTTGGATCCAAACCAAAGGGGACTTACCAGAGCACCGATCCCACCGAGATCAATTCAGGTGGGAAATTCCAGCTGGAGTTCTTGCATTATTCGTGTTTTAGAAAGCCTCCTTTCTCCATAAATATTTATGGCTGTAAACAGAAATAAATTCTAATCTTAGTGACTATGATAACTTCACTCACCTATATTCAGAGAAAATGGCTCTTTTCTGAACAAAATAGTTCTGCTTTAAAACCAGCCTTTTGGACTTTAATATATTTATGCATAGCAGCTTTCTGAAGATGTGTCTGATTGACTGACATATTTAACCTCACAGTCTCTGTTCTTACCTGTGTTTTTAAGGAGTATGGTTACTACAACTTTCAGAAACCTTTCAGTAATTAATCGTTAATAGCAACAATAAACAAAGTAGCCTCTTAATAACAAAGTGCAGGCACTTTCTCAATAAAGTTACAATTTCAGCAGAAAAAAATGTAGATTAAAAGGAAACACCTGCTCCTGTAAATTACTATGCTGCAGGTACCAACCCAGGAGACTCTGCAGATGGTTCTGTATTTGCAAACCTGACCTCACCACCCCTTCATCAATCTCTGACTGATTGATTCTCTCCAAAGTAGAACAGACCATATCCCAGAAGACACCTTTGAATTAGTCCCACTCAGAATACCAATTAATTGGTACTTTAGTTTCCTTTTTGAAGTTCTTAACAAGGAACAAAGACAAAGAAGTCAATTGTCTCGTCAAATAGCGGCACTGACTAAAAGCTGGTACAGTCACGAAGTTCCAGGAAGAGCTCCAAAGGGAATTGGACTTCAGGATGTGTAATCTTTGCTAGGTTTCCCTGCTGACTGGGAGTGTGAATTAAGTTATGCTATGCCCTAGGATTCTGCGATGGACAAAAAGAAGGTGGAACCTTGATCCTTAAAATGATACAGAAGGAATTCATCACTTCAGGTAGCTTTCCTTGCCAGCCAAGAAAAAGTAGAGAGATCATGAGTTCTGTATGTTCGTTTTCCCTCCTCAACTCTTCTCAGGGCTCTTAATTCCTTTATTGAGACCCAAGATTGATTATGCTGGTCTTTTCCTAACTAGGACAAATTTTCTCACGTGCTTCTTCCAATGTGTACCTATGCAAAGGCCTTGTACAATGTATTGGGACCAGTCTAATCAGTACATCCTTTTTCTTTGTGAAAGAATACATTGACAGCCTTTCTGGAAAACAGCCCTTCTGAAAAAAAATAGATACAAGCTTGTGTTCCCTATTCAATCTTACATATTCCTATTTTGTCACCCATACTCCTCAAAATTTAGAGGAAGGCAGAGTGATATGGTGATACATTTTGGACTTCAGTAATACCAGTAAAATATTTGTTTGTTTCCTCTTCCTTGGGCACTTCTTTGAATTTTACAGCTTCTTTGTTCTGGGAATGCCTGAGAGGCGTTAAATGACTTCCACTCACCTTAAAGAAGATACATGCCTTCCCTAAAGAGAAAGATTTGGAGAGTAAGGGAAATTAATCTGCATGCAGTTTGGCAGAATTCTTCGTAGTTTCAGTCTCTTCTTGGATCACTATCTTGGGTTATTAGTTAACTTTGGGGAGTCTTCCCTGCATTTTGTAGATGCACACATATAAGGCCATCGTCTAATGTGATGATCTGAGCGCATAGCGCAGACAGTAAGAGTCTGCAAAGCAACCTGTGCGCTAAAGCCAACGCTTTGTGATTTAGGTATAGTAGAAAGACATACAAATTTAATATAAGAACAGAAGCTTATGAAGAATCTATCATATTCCTTGGTAAAATATCTGGGAATTTTCTGTTGAAAATATATTCTGTGTTTGCAGTCTGTGGTTTTCAAACTTTATCCTACATCTATTGGATCTTTTTGGTGGGTTTGTCTGTTGGATTTAATAGCCCTTGCTGTAAAGCTTGTGTTCGTGACTTTTTTATGCTGTAGAACTTGGGACTGGAAGTTTTCCTGCTGTTTGGCTCTAAAAGCATCACTAATTCTTTAAACTGATGGCACTTTTATTCAATGCATATTTTTCAGGCACTCTGAGTTACAAAACATAGTTATTCCTATGCTCAGACCCTTTTTCTTTTAAGCTGTAAGGAAATCCAAATTAATACATACCTTTTCGCTCCTCAATCATGCATGAAAAAGACCACCTACAACAGAAATATAACAGCCTTACTGCATTTTTTGCATTAGGAATTAACATCTGTGTGTAGCTGATGACATAAGCCACAATGAATGCAATTACATGAACAAGATTGTGTCATCTATTTTGTATATCTGAAAGGAAACCTGTTTAACAGAAGTGGCTGAGTATTGCTGGAAAAAGCTTTTCATTTGAAATTTCCACTGTGATATTAATTAAGTCTGAGAAAACTACCCATTCTCAAGTTTGGATAATTCAAGAGAAATCTCACTAAAATCTGATAGAATGCTGTCATTAGCAATTAATGAAATATCTAAAATAATAAGGAATGAAAAGAAGCAACTATCTTCATGGGAGAAAAAACAAACAATAAGCTTTTTGATATAAAATATTCAGTTCTTTTTCTATATACATTGGATGAAGTGGGCTTTTTGCTTTTCTAGTCATGATTTAGCAATTTTTATTCTATGGGAAACATTGTCCTTTGTGCATTCTAAACCCAGCGTTATATATTAGCAATCCCTACGTTAAGTGTTTCTTTATTCCCAACCAGCTTTACTAGTAGCTTTTAGAATATACCCGTCACATCTAATTCATTAGAGTTTGGAAATCTGAAACATCAAAT
Source organism: Limnodromus scolopaceus (assembly GCA_028565335.1). Taxonomy (NCBI): domain Eukaryota; kingdom Metazoa; phylum Chordata; class Aves; order Charadriiformes; family Scolopacidae; genus Limnodromus; species Limnodromus scolopaceus. The sequence goes on from JAOXNO010000002.1 coordinate 5,095,518, forward strand.
GTTACCATGTGCCTAACTAGAACATCTTAATCTTTTAGAATTGCATGTCTTTTGATGAAAAAAACCTCTGTGGCGTCCCGCTGTCCTTTTTGGACAAAAGAGCAGATGTGTTATATGCCTGTGTGCATGTGCGCTCATCTGTCTATGGCAGGATGCAAACCGGTATCGCTCCAAAAGTTCCTCGTTCATTTGGAAAGCATGAATTACAACATCAACCCTTACAGTTAATGGTGTCAACTTTTACTTAAACTGAGTCTGGATTACTTAATTTGCATAACAGTTTAACTATAAATTTAAAATCTAATGGTAAAGTACTATGAAAGTGAGATCTCTATATATTTATATATGTATCTATCAATTTGTTTTAAGGTTTTCTTTGCACATATATTTGATCCTTGCCATTTTTCAGTAAGTTTCAAATTTCAGCAAGTAAAGATAAACTAATTGTAAAAGATTTTTTAAAAGTAAGTAAAAATGTGCTTATGGAAAACACAAATTTTTAACATGTGCCTCCCAGAAAAGGCAAATGTTATGCTTTTTTTAGGCACTTTCTAGTTCACCCTAACAGCATTATGAAGTGAGGTCCTGGATGACCAAAACTTACAGCTATTTTTAACTTTGGACACTTGGTTAGTCCCATTAACTGCAGTAGGATGACATAAATATGTGAAGTTAAGCATGTATGTAAAATTAGTATATAGAACATCTAATTAGAATTCTCATTTTGTTTACTAACAGGATTTTTGTAGGACATTTCTTCACTTAATATTCTAAAACATATTCATAGAATATTTGTGTGATAACTATTATGTATTACCAAAAGGAAAGAAGTTAAGTTCTCAGTAGTGTGTTTTAAAATATAGTGTACCCTTATGGATATACAATATTTAAAATGCCACAAGAGAGGATTTTTAATTTACAAAACTGAATAAATTAAATCAAATGCTATATATCAAAACATTTGATCCATTATTTAAATAATTTAGCTGATTTCTTTAAATATGTATTATTCTGTATTTAAATAATTTAACTGATTTCTCTATGTATGTTCTTCTGTATGTATTCTGTATATATTTCTTTAAATAGAAGTGCCTTGAAAAAGACTCTTAGCTCACAATTTTTAAAAAATGTTACTAAATATGTTATTAAATAAGAGAATTCTTTTATCTGATTTTTATGAAGTACCATTTGACAGTTCAGATCCTTGAAAATGTTACTGAAAATACTGTCACTTCTTGTTCGTACATATTTCTTTGGGTGGTCATATTTATTTTCTCTATTTTTTGCAGTGCAAAAGTTAAAGTTAAGAATGTTTCCAAATAAATATCTGGACTGCACGGCCCTTACCCCAGAAATGCTGTTGTGAAATACTCAGATAGTAAGTACATTTATGTAACAGTGTTGCAAGGATATAAAGTGAAGGATAATCGACAAAAGTCTCATTTGTGTAACAGCTTTGACCCATTAGGGGCTTTTAAATCATGCATCACTGACTTCAGTTCAGGGTTGCCGTTGTCAAGCTACTTACAGATCCTAGTTAAATCAGGCATTTCATATTTTTGCCCTCATTCGCTTTTGTTTACCAGCAGGAGACAAAATATTTAATTAGTTTTGGGGCATTTATAATCTCCTCTGGGCCAGCTCCAGCCACAATGCTGGACGCCACTTCTGAGTTAATTCCAGTCAGGCTGGCCCCTCCAGTACAACATATGGGTACCCTATAAGCCTTTAGCAAAAGTTGCAACTGAACTATTAGAGGGGTGGGACCTCCCTGCTGGGAAAATACTGCGCAACAAAGCAAAAAGGGGCCAGCGTCACCAGTGGAGGTCAAGGCAACACTTAGACCAAACAGCATCTGGCAAACTGTGCCAAGTAGAAATCAATGAGAAGCAGGGCAGTGGGTAGTAATTTTATGCCTGTTCGCACAAGAAAATAACTCCTCCTGAACTGAAAAATTATTTTAGAAAAAGCTTACAGCATCCTTTGGCATCACCCTCTCCATTGTTGCTTCATATATTTTTGTGTCAGTCAATAAACTATATGGCACAATCTATACACAGTCTTGTTTCAGGCAGGCAACGCTAATTGTAGTATTAATTATGTTTTGGGAGATGAGGAATTTTGAGAGTTTTCTTCCTAATTGGTTAGGAACCAGATGTATAACTGTAATTAATTTCCAAAGTGCATTACGTTCTCTCCTTTGTGTTACAGCAAAGAGTCAAAGGGTTTGAGAAGAGAAAAAAAAAAGACAGTTCCTAATATTATAGAGTCCCACTGTAAACTATTGCAGCTCAGCCCACTTGAAACCTTTCCTTATTTTCCATCTTCCTTTTATTCTCACTTTCTGTTCCTGCCTGTATCTCTGCTTGTACCTCGTCTTGTGGCTCTTGTCTTTCTTTGCATTTTCTCTTTTCCCTGAAATTCCAAGTGCTGGCGTTTATCTTAAATATTGCAAGCAGGCTGCTGTTGAGTTCAGTGGGATTGCTCAGAGCTTAGTATTAAACATACTCCAGTCTTTACAGGTTCATGGCATTAAAAACCATATTTTGTCGCTCTTTCTTGTGCACTTTTCTACTTCTCAAAACAGAGACCATTCTCTTTGATTTTTGGTTTTTGTCTACTTGTCAGGAATTATTTCTATTTACATCAATTTCAACACTCATTTTCATACTTAAACTACCTTGTATTTTCCTGCATATCATTTGTTTTTGTACTTTGAGTGAAGCAGGTTGCAGGTGTCAGATTGCAAAGTCTTTATGGCATAGAAATTATACACAAGTAATAGTGTTTCATAATAGATTAACTATCTTGCAGCTCCTACTTCCATGTCTCCTTAGTGTTCTGTGGCTATAGGTGCTGGGAAGACATCAGCTTCAGTCTGTGAGTCTTCATGCCTCTTGGTAAAGATAAGAGTAGACTACAGACAGTGATTTTTCGCTGTAGGAAAAGATAAAGAAAATTAATGTTCCGGCACTTTGGTGGGAGGAATAAAACGCTGAATGTTCATAGAGTCCGTTATTGGTCCTGAACCATGGAAGGCTGCCATATGAGGAGAAAGAACTAACTAGAAGTGAAGTGGACTAGGTGTTGGTGTCTGGGGAGAGAAACGGTACTTCTATGCAGAGAGTGCAATTTTTTGACAGTTATAAATTATACAGAAAGGTTTTAATACAACGGGTAAAATGCTGCAATGTTTTTTTTTCAGCTTTTGAAGTATGTCAGGCTACTTGCTTGACCAAAATCTGCACATGCAAGCAGCTTGTTTGTTTGTTTGTTTTTAAATAAGATTTTTTCCACTGATCCGTCTGGGAAAATTAGTGGGAGCTTGTTCTTCCAGTCCTTTCCTTTGATACTATGAAGCACCTTTTATATCTCCCTTTCTCTACTCCTCCTCTCCTCTCAATAGTAGACAGAAAACTGCTGGTGTAACAGCTGCCTCTTCCCAAGGCTGTGCTAAAGTAACTTCATTGCCAATACAAAGAGTCTACTTTTTACATTAATGATCTTCAGCACCTCTCTGGGGAGAGCCCTAACACCCCACAATTGTAAGAACCCCACAACTGCTACAAAATCTGCAACATATAGTTAGCATTGTTGGCCGTGGTCTTGTGAAAGCTGTAAACCCCTGCTCTCAACAAAGCCCAGGTAAAATACATAGTTACTGGTTAGCAAGTAGGTTGGATATGGGCATAATTGAATTGGAAATCATAGTATTTGCCATTTTAGGTATAGGATTTGACATATTCTTAGGAGGAATTTTGGTAAATATAGCACAGTACTTGCACTGAAAAAAAAAGGCACAGATGCTTCTAGGGAAGTAATTTAATTCCAGGATGAAATACCAAACCGTGTCTCAACATATTTGCCTGTTCAGTGTCTATGTTTAGGAATTTTTGTGGGTTTTGTTCTGAATTCCAAAGAAAAAAATCAATTTTAAAGGCTAACTTGCAAATGATCTTGCTATTTTTGTCTTATTAAAAAAAAAAGTTTTTTTGAATGTAGGATGCCTAAAATTATGGGGTTTTTTTAAACAGTGATTGTTTGCAGTAACATGAATGTGTTCCTTATGCTTCATATGGCATAGAAAACAGGTAATTTAAGAGTTACTTACTGCAATGAAAAAAAATAAGGTTTTTCATAAAGCCAGCTTGGGGAAATGACTTACCCTAGGGCTGCATTATTGCCTACCTTCCCAGTGTTTGGAAGGAAGTAAGCACCCAGGGACAGAAAAAGAGCAAACCCACCTGTTTCAGCAGAAGTCTGAACTTTCAGTAGGTAAGATGTAATAACAAATCACACCCTCTCCTAAGCTGAGATGACATCTTAAACTGCATTATCTTAGTTGCTTGAGATTGTCCGACCATATCTTTTGAGTAAGGAAGAGTACTGAGCTGACTTTCCTATTAAGAAGTTTTAGTTCATCTATTCTTTGTTACAAGGTTAGGATTTTTTGGTTTTGGTTTTGGTTTGTTTGTAGCACTGGTGTTGCTTCAGTGTCAAGGATCTCATTAAATTTAGTTACATTTATAAACTTTTAAAAATAAGCACATGGATCCTAGTTCTCATATGCCAGTTCATAAATTGTTGGGCTTGAGCTGTTACCATCTCTGCAGAATCCATTTGGAACAAACATCCCTGGTTTGAGGTTAAAAGGACCGTCTAATTTTATTTGGAGGGCAGTGGGCACAGAAGGTGAAACATGGGAGTGTAATTCCCTGTAATCTCAAAGATCCCCTTCTATGATGATTGTGGTGCACAGGAGTGAGGAATGGGTACAGGTGATTGTGGGGCACAGGAGTGAGGAATGGGCAGGATGACAATTGGATGAGAGACACCTGAGAAAGTTAGTGAGAGTGTAGGTGCAACAACAGAGGGAAGTCAGGGCCAAGAGATAAATAAAACCAGTAAATCCTGTCTAGAGTCAGGAGGGTAAATTAAATTCCTTCCCTCACCTGTTTCTCAGTGCATGGCATAGATAGTGCTTTTAATAAGTCTCAAACTATACAGGAAAGGAAGGTCTTCTGCAAGACTCTTGTCTCATTGAAATTGGGTATGTAGGAAAATAAGAGACAGTTAAAGAAACTAAATTACATTTTAAATAGATGGATTCTGTTCTTGCCTGTGCCAGAATGCCTATGTAATACCTAACAAGTAATTTTAATTTATTTGAAGTGGTTGCCATAGGCATATTTGTACTGACCAGTGCTGCTGAAGCTAGTGCTGAACAAGGTAATTCTATGGTTGAAAGCTGTACAGAGGATCAGTGTTTTGCCCAGGCCAGTTAGTTCAGCTGTGGAGCAGAACTCACCCAGCTGTACTACTCCCTTAGCCAAGCTCCTTTGCGCAATGCCCGCTGAATGGTGAACATTCAACCAGGTGACTGTGTGGCCCCCACTGTGTGTTGCCTTTGTGTAGGTCCCTTCATGAAAAACCTCAGGCCAGCTTTTGCAGATCGCTAAGCATGCATGGGTGGAATTGACCTTGGTAGGTAACTATATTTTTAAGCACATGAGAACCTGTATGATGTCAAGTACTCAGATAATTTGCTAGCTTTGTAATGATGTGTCACGGCTTTTTTTTTGCTGCTTTAGTAGTGCAATGGGTTGCAATATCAGTCTAAGTGGAAACTTCTTTCTTTTCATGAGCTGTCTTCTGTGTGTATGTGTATATATATATATATATATATAGTAATCATAACCAGTTAAAGGTTCAATACATGTTCCTCTAGTACCATGATAAAATGAACTCTTTCTCTCTCTGTTTTTTATTTTTTTTTTAGCCCTCCTGTTGTAGAAGCATGTTTTAAAACAGAGTTATGTTCAAAGGGTGTTCTCTTCAGGATCACTAGGGAAAGCTGTGCTTTTTGAGCCTTACCTCAGGGAAGCTACTTGAGAAAGATGATGATTGGCAAGGAGAAATGGGTAAATTGAGAAAAAGAGATAGCCAGAGTGTAGTATGGCAAGCAGAGCCTTAAGCATGGTTGGGAGACTGACTTACTGAACTATTAGAAAGAAAAGCTCACCCCAGAGAGATGTAAGAGGAAAATGAAATTTTCTAAATACTCTGTAGAAAAGGGTGTCCAGTATGAGGTTGGAAAGCCCTAGGTGAAATGATTGTAAACTCATGTTACTGCTGCAGGTTGCTATTCAGCTTCCCAGTATGAGTTACTCTCTAAATTTCCTATCAGTTCAGGATACAGCATTCACTTGTGAATTGTTCTTTTTTTCTCATTGTCCTATAGCTGTGGTAGGGAAAGCAATGTAAATAACCAAGGAAGCAAAATAAGTTATTCTGCACACCATGGATTTCTAGCCTCGTGAGCTGAGTCAAATATTACTAGAAATTGGGCCCTTAAGGATAGTCGTATTTTGGTAGTTACCCACCTGCTCTTAATTAAGCAGCATAAGGCATGCCAGTCTTTCAGCTTGGCTCAGTATAAACTACAGTGGTAAGAAGTCTTGATGAGAAAGGGTCTACCTGAGATGAAATAGTGAGTTCTGGCTAGAAGGAAGAGGTAAGATTTTTGCTTGTATATGTTATTTTTAGTACAGCTAGAGAAGAGAAAGTTATTGAGGAATTAGACTGTAATCAGAAATGTTACTTTCTCTTCCTATAGAAAATAGTATTTGGCCACAGTCATTCCACAACAAAAATAGTTAGTTTGTGTTTTCCATAGTAGTACAGGTGAAAGATATCCAGCTCTTCTTAGTGGGTGCTGTGACAGTCACACCTGAGTTATTAACTTGGATAGCTAGCAGACAATTTTTGATGTATTTCTGTATTTGGTCATAAATCCTGAAACTAGTTAATTTCTTTAATGGTCTGAAACTATCCCTTATTTTCCTAATATCAGTGGTGCCTTAAAGATGATAAAACAGTTTGGTTTATGACTGAAATAGCATTCTTACCTGTCTCTCTTGCTTTTCTCTGAGCAAAACATACTATTTTGATTAAAGATATTAGTTTAGAATGAAAATGTGAATCGATAATAACGCTACTGGTGTGATGGAGTAGCACTAGAAGTGTAGCTGCATAGTGAGAGATTCAAAGATTGAAATCTGAGTAATTGAGTAGACACAGAACTTCTTTCTAGTGATTCTAATTTTCTTCTGGCTTGAGATTATGTTATGACAATAAAATAAAAGGGAAATTCTTGAGAAATGACTGATGTACGATAAAGATGAGACTAATATAAGTTGGGATCTAGAAAAGTTTATAGAGCCATCACAGTATATCACATCAGAATATATTTATAGCTTTTTGAAAACTTCTATCAGAAAAATCTCGAGAATAATTTGAAAAATTGTTTCAAAGAATAGGATCTGTGGGAAATGATTAAAAATATATGGAGGAGGGGTTAGAATTACATAAGCAATAACTGAGACAAGCTGAAATATAGAGATAATCAAACCAGGTGAAGGCAACCTGGGAAAAATTCACTGATGCCCTTTCTATTATTGACTGAGCAATAAAACAGTTTATTTTCTAGCTTGAGGTAACATATTTTCATATGGTTGGTGGACTATGTAAATGAACTGAATTAACTGACGCTTGCTCTTCTTATTTCTCTTTCATAAAGCAGGAACTTAAAAAAATTGTAGGTGATGAAAAGCAGGCATTTTGATCTGCCAGGGAACAATTCTTAGCCTTGTCTATAAGCTATAAAATCCTGTTAGAAGTTGGTTATTAATCCAGACAGATTTGGGCTCTTGTCCTTAATTTGATAGTAAATCATTTAAGGTAAGGTTACAATTTGTTCAGTAAGAGAGATAAATCACAGCTTCTCTCTTGAGATTATATCAATGTATTAGTCAAAGCATGATAATGGTGGTGAATCAATTAGGAAGGGGAAATTTAACAGCACTGTCATGTACTATGTTACTGTGCATTAGTGGAGTAAAATGCAAAGATTTTAAGAACTGTGTTTTTCAATAAATTTGAAATCTTCATTATAATTCATAATGGCAGGACATATTAAGTTAAAAGTAGGAAAAAAATAAAAAAATACGATATTATACCGTGTGATATTTTAAAGGGGTGCTTTTCATATTTCTGGTATGAAGTTGACAACACTCTTACTGCTAAGAGTGATTAATTATCTGAATTGAGTAATAGCTATCTCATGAGAATGCACAATATTTATTAACTTGCAAAAACCCTTAATTTTTTCTGTTCTGTTCACATTAAAAATCCCTTGAAATTCATTTTAAAAGAGAAAGGATTTAACTAACAAAATTATTTGGGCATAGAAGGCTGTAGCACTAAAATATGCTCTAGCAATAGCATGAAGATCTGAGGTGTGGTTTTTTTTTTCTGCTGCACATGGAATACTTCCCGTGAAGCGTCTTCAGAAAAAGAAATAGCTCACAAGTTCTAATTGCTGATCCTTCTGTGAAAGACATATGGTTATATGGCTTTTGTGAAAGGTGCTGTTGTCAACTCTCTCACAGACACAAATGATCAGAAATTGTCATTCAGAAAAGTAGCATTTTAATGTGTGGTAGTAGTTCTTTATGTTTGGGAGAATAGGTCAATGCACACAGATAGGAATGTTGAACATTTATAATGAAACGTGATGCAGTTGTGCGTCTTTAAAAATTGAAGATGTGGCATACATTTTGATAATGGAATAATGGAGACTCCCTACCCCAACTATCATCTCTGTTCAAGACCATTAGGATTCAGAATATTAAGAGCAGAGCAACTGGGCGTAACAGCCTACGTCCAACATCTGTCATGCTGGAGTCCATTAGTGTTCAATTGCATCCTATTGTTTTTGGATTATTCAACCTTATTTCATTGTCATTGCTTCTGCTAGGGATTAATCAGCTGTTTACAACTACACCAAGTTTTGGAGTCATAATGAAAACAATTGAGCTATAGTTCTAAATAAATATACAGTATTCAGTCTGTAATGAAAAAAGTTACTAATTTATGAATGCTGGTAACAGTTTAATTAAGTTTGAAATCAATACAGATAATAAATCATTGTGTGGGAGGTTCTTTTTTACCTTTTGTGTATATCACAAAAGGATCATATGATATTTTCTTGTAAGTTTATTTAAATAATGGTTTTAATAATACAAGTACAGTAAACCAAAGATGTTTTGGTTATGGGGTGTGGGTGTATGTATGGTGGCTTCTCTATCATTACAATCTGTAGCAGAAATGATCTCTTACTGCCAGCACGCAGATTTTTTTCACATCCTCTTTTATTCTTTTACCTATTTAGAGATATTAATAAAAAGACACTTTATAAAAAAATCACATAAAATATATATATACTTCATTATGTTGTATCAAAAAGGGAAGTTTTCAGACTGTTCATATACTTACATGTTTTTGTTTATGTCTATATCACGATCTATCCAAATATTTTTACAATCAATATTAGATAAATCCATAGTTACTTTTAAACTGTTTAAAGATATTTTAAATTATTTTTGTAACATTGCGTTTGCTGACATGCGACTACATAATCCCCATTTTTCTCAAGATACTACCCTCTCTGCAATATTGTGTACTTTATACAATATTAAAACTGTGAGTCCTGAAGGGTTTCTAATAATCTGAGTCTCCTTGTTTTGGTACTGTATGGTGTAAAACAGGAGTATTCTCAGCCATATACTATTAAGCTAATTCTCCTGTTTCATTAGAACAGATATTTCTTCTTCCTTTAATACCATCTAACCAGAATTTTCATGTGTTTTAATGTACAAATACTACAATGCACAGAGATTTTTTTTTTTTTCTGAGTTGCAACAGATTATCCACTGAAAGGATCTTTTGCTTAACTGCCCAGAGTCTTGTGGGGCCAGCCAGACACTACTCCAGATGGCAAGTTGTTAGGGCTGGACAGAATGGCTTTGGAAGACTTCTCAACAGATGAAGGCTGTAATGTTCGGATTTTACTGGTTTGGTTTTTTTTTTTCTCCCCCTGTAGTTCCCAGGGTGGGAAGGTAGTGGGATGGAAGCAGAGAGCCGCCCGCCCACCTGCTACCACCTGTTTAGCTTTTGCAGTTTCTATAAAGCCTCATCTTGTCTGTAAGACACAATCACTGCTTGCCGGCAGGAGTCAAGAAAGGAGAGATTTCTCTTCCGAAGTTACGTCTTCAGATCGCAACAGTTCTTCATTTCAAAATACTCTCCTAAACTGAATCAGAACTTCTTTCATTTGAAATGGTCATTTGGAATTGATGTGTTTTTAATACATTAAGGTCCTTTTTGGATTAAATGGATCATTTTCTTCGGTAACATACATTTTGAGAATGGATTTTTCTATCTCTTTGAGTTTAAAGAAATTAAAAGAATGAAAGCATAAGACATTAAAAACTCATTATTCTTTCTCTAAATAACAAGAAGCAATTTTCAGACATTTCTGGAAGAACCAGAAGACCTTCTATTTTATTATTATTTTTTTTTTTAGATGCTAAGAAAACTAACTCATCTCTGATACCTGGAAACAGATTCAAGAGGTACGCAGGCTACTCACATGAGTGCTTTCCATACCACTTTTTAGATATCTAATTTTTTAAAAAGTAATCTGTGTGTGTGCAAAACTGAAGCTGCATCAAATATGAAAACCTGTAAATCCAGTCATTTGGATTCAGGGGTAGAATCAGACGTGCAGTGCAGAAGCGGACCAGGCTGCGTTGTGAAGTGCAGTTCGGAAAGGATGGAGAATGCTGCAAAGAGAAGACTGGCTGCCAATGCCAGGGAGAGAAGACGGATGCAAGGACTGAACACGGCCTTTGATCGCTTGAGAAAGGTCGTTCCACAGTGGGGTCAAGATAAGAAGTTGTCCAAGTACGAGACCCTTCAGATGGCTTTGAGTTACATCATGGCTCTCACTAGAATACTTGCCGAAGCAGAAAGATACAGTACTGAAAGAGAATGGATTAGTCTTCACTGTGAACACTTTCATCCGGAGAGCTACCACCATTACATGGGACAAAAAATGCCAGCGGACAGTGATCCTTACGCACAGCGAATATTCAGCTATCACCCTGAACACTTTCAGATAGCTAATTAGAACTTTTTGCGAACTAAGAATATGCAGCAGGCCAGATGTGTAATTTAATAATTAGCAAGAGTTAATCTGCTTGAATAAGGTAATATTGGCATTATAAGCTCCTTCTTGTTTGCATCTTACAATAATTAGACGAAATAAATTTTCTTTGAGAACTTTAAATGAATATGCATTTAAGAAAATTGAATTTATTTAATGCTGGTGGAAAGCATACTTTTAATTTGAAATCTTTCTGACAGTTGCTTCCTAGTTCATCTAGTTAATTTGATTCTATTATTAGATACATTTTAGGTGGGTTTTTTTACTGTGATGAATCATGACAGTATTTTCAACAGATCACAGGCTAAATTGACCCATGGTATAAATGAATAGAATAATAGCAGAAATTGGCTTCATCCATGCTTTTATTTTTAGTCAGCTTTAAAGTTATTCTTTGATTTGTTATCACATAAATGGCTCCCATGGGAAAATTTTTATAATGTATTGGAGTTCTAGTCCTCAGAGAACTAACTTTCTTAAACTTTGTAAGTTTGACGTATGGGTTCCAAGGTTGTGTAGGTTTGCTTTAATCCAGTTTATGGTGTCTCCGGTATGCTCGAAAAGAGCTAATTTCAATTCATGGAAGGAATGTTTTTATTTTCATTGGCTATAAAAGCACATGTGATTATATACCATCAATGAGAATGCTCGCCTGAAAATAATCTAAACTTCTAGGGGTTTGTAGACTTTAAATGTTTGGATGTTATTTTTTAATTTTCTGTTATCTGGAAACAATAACAGATTTTGTAAATCATAAATAAAGTGTTTTCTATGACATGTCCTCACCAACTACCTGAAATTCCTGCTCCAGGAATTACTTAGTAGTGGCTTTCCCACCCGAAATGTTACACTACTTCCATCCAAGTCCTGGCATTTAACGTGCAGAAGAATCAACGAGCAAATGTTCCTCACTTCCCAGTTAGAGCGAGAAGTGTGTTTTACTTACTCTCTGAAAAACAGCCTTTAAAGATAAGAGGTTGGTAAAAGCTATATAGAGTGTTCTTGCAAGGCAGTTGAGTTCATTTCAGCCCTGGTGATGCCCCGAGTTGCCTTTTGTTTGTTTGCTTCTTTCGCTTGTGGAGGATAGAGGGATTTGGATAGAAAAGGCAGAAGAGGAAAGGAGGTTGGGAAGGTCAAAAAATGAGTAGGAGCAGGGCAGCTGGGCAAGCAGATGAGTTTGTAGCAGGATGTAGAGTCTGCAAAAGTTTGACTGCCGATGTCTGTTGTGATAGCAGAAGACTAAGAAGCTGAAAGGGGCTTCTGCTGGTGCCGCTGTGGGGAGTTCCCAGAAACAAACCCTTGCTGGTGTTAGCCATGAGGAAGAAGGGGAAAAGGAGCTGCTGTCTCAGAACAGCTGTTGGTGGGTTTCCAGCAGGGAAGGCTGGCGGGTTCCCTGCTGGCTGCTGCCATATCTTATATTTTAGAGTTCTTTCAATTGACAAATGAATAGGTTTGATAGGAGCTATTTTCAACAATTAAGCAGCTTTCAGTGAAAAACACAATCATCAGTAGGAACTAAGTCCTTTTTTGGGGGAAGAGGGACTCTGCTGCAAGAACAGTTACATGCAAAGATCTGACCTTGCTGTCGGTCTTCTCTCAGAACCCTTATTGACATTTTGCCCTTGTTCACTGTCGTGCAGATTAGTACATTTCCTGAGGTGGGACTTGGACTAGTCCTGAAGCAAAAGCTGCTGGGACAGACTTTCAGGCTAGGCTAAGCACATATTGAAGGGGCATATATATTCTGAGCAACTCTCTCCTTAGAACACTGGCATTCACGAAATCAGGTTTTTTAATGTATATTTTAGCCTCTCTAAAGGTGATGAATAGTGTTAATTATTAAAATGTTGGCTTTTGCTTTTTGTGAATTACGTTAGAACTTTATCAGCAAACAGACAGTGGATTCAACCTTCTAGGAATATGAAGTCATGTTACTCACTGATTTCTTTGCAGAAGTTTATGTAGAGAGAATAGAATTAATTGCTGTCCATCATATAGCCAAGTTACTACTGTTTGAATATTACTCATCAAGGGACAAGTTTATGTATGTATTAACAATCAATACAATCCTTACACAATTAAATGATGTGCCATGTTACACTAATTCATTAGCTGTAAACTTTAGGCAGACACTGTCTCACCTGCACTGCTAGCACAGTAGTGAGTTTTCCATCCTGAAACAGGAATGTGACGCAAATAAATTGTGCAATTTTATGACGTAGAGAACTTGGCTTTGTGAAAGACAACCTTCTAAACCTTAGGTACGAAGAGTAATAAGTACACAAGTATAAATACCAGAGTGGTGTGAAAGAACAGTACTAGTGTGTTTCTGCACTACAGGCATATAATTTGATTTCATGGGGCATGACATTGGAGTTTATAGATAATTTATGTAAAAGTGCTTAACATCCATTTATCTTCTGATTTTCTTTCTTCCGTACAGTGTTGTAATTTACCTCATACTGCATATGATGGTAGATATAATTATAAAAATAAAAGGGTTAGTATGCAGTGAATGATTAAATGATAATAAGCTCACATAAAGAGGAATAAACCAACTCAAAACATAAAGTATCTGTGGTCTTGTTACCAAAAATTATTAAGAATTGAAACCGAAGTCCTAAAAAGCACTTTAGTGCAGTAGATAGCTTGTGAACACTTTGTAAATTAGGTCATTGCATCAATCTCTGCTGCTGAACAATATAATAAGATTATAATCCCCGTTCTTTTAGATTTGGTTGTGCTAGTGGGATGTGAATGTTTTATTGATCTCTTTATCTATTGATAATAATTAGTCATATTACTAGTGCAAACGTGATTTTATATAATGCTGTAGTATTTTTGTTTCTTGGGAGGGTGCAGTATTGAGCTGGAAGTTGGGATTTCCAATTTACTATAGCACAGAAGGCAGCAGAGTAAGTTCTTTGTAGTGTATAGACAGCTGTCTGACTATTGAAGATCTGTCAAAGCTTTTTGGGGAGTGAATTGGAGTGAGAGGGAAGTTTAATCATGAAAAATTCTTTCTGAAGGCAGTATGAAGCGTATGTATTATCCATGCTGGTCTGGACTTCTCAAACTCAACAGCTATTCAGGAAGTCATTGGTTTCTTTTCATAGCTTTCCTCTACTTAGGTGACACTTTGTGAAATGTAAACTTGACTGTTTAACTTGGACTTGTTTATTGCTCTCAAATATTTTTTCCCCACTGGCTGTTTGATGCTTTTCAGATAATGGCTGTGACTCTTCTTTTATACTGGACGTTACTGGTAAGGGGAGGGAGCTTCAAATGCCCAGAAATAATTATTTCCTCCAGTGGGCCAGCAAATGAAGCAAAAGCTTCATGTGATTCACTGGCTACAAATTTTAAAAAATAGGATTTCCAGTCAAATTTTTGATTTTCCAAAATAAGCGTTTGCCTTAAGATGGGTACCCTTACGCTTAGATTTCCAGCTATTTAGACTAAGCAATATGGATGCTGTTTTCTGTTAGTTCAGCTGTTCTACCTCTACAAAATATTCAGGGAAAACGCAAATGCACTGGGAATAAAGATCTGTTTATTCATTGAAGAAGCAGTCCAGTGTTTCTTCTACAGAGATATCTTGTAACAAACATTGTTTTCACTTGGGCACTTTTTAAAAAATGCTTTATGTTTTTAACTTTAATTACATTTCAAGAGAAGGTGGCTTTAAAAATCCCAAAGCAACTACATGTATAATATTTGAATATCTTTTCTACCAAAGAGTACATTTTAATATTATATACTTTTTTTTTTCTAATTTGTAATTTAGTTTTCATTTGTAGAGAAATTACCACCCAAAATGTATCTTATACAGAATTTGCTTTAAATGTCTGCGCGTGTAACTCCAAGGAAAAAGAAGTTAATTTTTGAATGGCTTCCTGCAGCCTGGGTTGCATAATTGTGGATTTTTTCAAAATTTCAGAATGTCTTCAGTACTTTCCATTTCTTTACAAAACTGTGTTGTCTGCTACTAACTAATTGTATGATCCTAAAGGATGGTCAGTTTCTGAACAGAATTTCCTGCTGATATAAATGGGGAACTCAAATTAAATGGTCCAAGATTTCTTTTTATTATGCAGTACTTGAAGTATAAAGGCAGCTTGCGTCTTCAGAGGAAATCATAAAATGTGTAGGAGCTGCTTTAGCTCATGGAGCTGTAGCTGAGATAAAATGGTCTTAAGAACACCGTCCCTGACCTCGCAGGCATAGGGATGCGTAGAAATCGAGCCAGGTAGGAACGGAGAAATATGGTTACATGGGAAAGGAAAATCGGCACCCGCAAAGGTAATGGGGTGCATCCTTTTTTGTTCCCTGCTCTCTTGTGTATCCAAGCTACAAGACCCAGCTTCCTTCAAGTGTTGGGTGGTACTAATGGACCCTTATACCAAGAATATGCTGAATCATTCAAATTGAAGACCAGTATAGGGAGGAGTGAAATTCAGTATTGTTTGTGTGTTTGATTCACCCTCATTCAATTTTCACTGGTTCGAGTGCTGGATACACAGCCAAGAGTTGGAAAAAAAAAAAAAAAGTCCTCTGTAACAGGTCTCCAGTGCCCCTCTTTGCAGAGAAATTTCTAGGAGTGTTGGTCTAGACCCAGCAGGCAGGTATTTCAGGGGGAGTGTGTGGGCTTGGCAACTAATGTAGTAGACACATTCTGCATGGATCTTTGAGGCATGATGGAGTTCAGCTATGACAGTCTGTAGGCAGAAGTGTATGATCAAGTGTAGGCTTTGCAGACTAATTCTCCAAGGTGCTGAGAATTTGGGAAATCTATTGACCTTTAAAACATGCGAATTGCCCTAAAGACTCTGGCTTCTCCTCTGGGACCCCTGAGAAAACTTGTTCTTTCAAACTTTGATGAATGGAAATGAGGTTATGAAAAAAAGAAAACATAATTTAAAAGCAAAGCAAATTGATATTAAGAACTGTTTAAAAAAGCAACAACTGTATTTCACAAGTACCTGCTAGAGACATGGCTAGTGTAAAACTTGACAGGATTTTTATGATTTTCTTCTAAATAATGTAAGGTCTGATTCCATTGATCAGTTGTCACAGCAAAGTTCCAAGGAAACCTGTGGTCTTGTTGCACACTTTCACAACTATTTGAACATGTGAAGAACACACTCTTGTATGCAACTCTGAAGCATTTATTTAAGTTTAGGTGAGACGAAGGGGAATACATTACTGAACAGAGAGGTGTTTGTTTTTTCCGTTCATATGCACTTAAAATATACTTTAAAACTGACATTAACATTTTCCTTCCCAGTGAGAATGACTTCGGATCAAAAAATAAAAAATATCACCTTTAATAACGAAAAAATTATAAAATAGAATTTTAAGGCTCAAAGTGAACGTCTTTGTGTTGGAAATATTAAGGCAATTAACAAGGAATCATTTCTCCAATATTTAACAGTTAAAATATTTCATTAGGTCTTGTTAATCATTTTGTATGAAGACATTTCCCAGAAACTAACGCTTTTAAACCTAGTAGCATTAAGAACACTGTTCTTAAAGGAGTTTTTATTCCAGATTTGTTGCTTTGAAGTACCTATAATTACTGTAAACAGTTGGAATTGTCAATTGTTTACATTTAAGATAAAGACTGCAGACTTGGATTTTCATGTTTGAAAGTGTGTGCTCTCATCTTCTCATTCAGAAGGTGCGTTCCACCTTCCTTATGGAAGAAAAGGAACTCAATCCAGCTGTTTTAAGGCAAATCCGATGGTATCAATGCAAGCTGCTATGTGATGCTGCCTGGCTTTGCACCAAGCTGGTCCAAAATTTCAAAGCAAAGGTAATACTTCTGCTTTCTAGAACTGCAATACAAAAGTTGGCATTTCTTGTCTTTGAAATATAATGTGCTTCTGTTTGATTGTATACAAAGCCAGGACTAGAAGGGAACAGGAAACTAAATAAACCTCTAAGATTCTGAATCAGAACACATTGAGAGGTTACAAAACTGAGTGTTTCTGTATTTCACTGATGCAGTGTTATGCTCCACATTGTGGTGATTTAATGGACATTTGGAAGATAATAGCTAACACTGACTTCAGCGGAAGTTCTAACATTGAGTTTTGTTGTTGCAGTAGCCTGCCCTGAATAAGAGAATGAAATACCGTGTTAGTGTGAAGTCAAATCAGTTATTCAATTAAACAAAAACAATGAGCAGCCAAGCTGTTCAGGAAGGGAGCGCAGTTGCATAGTCTCTAGTGCATCTTGACACAGTATGATTAGATAGTGCCATCCTTCACAGGACATGAACTCAAACAGCATCTCATGTTTTGTGACAACTTGGTGTTGTCTCTGCTGCTTACACAGGCCTTTTTCCCTTGGCTTTTCCATCAGTTAACAACACAATCTGTGTGTTTTTTCCTAGCAAATCTCCTTTGTGATGAGCACATCAATGCTACTGATTAACAGCATTTGCATCCATTCACATAAGCGTCCTTTGCATACTCATTTTATGGGCTTTGTATATGGTGAGAAAAAACGTCCTGTAGCAGTTAACAAGCAAAATTTAATGACTACAGACCATTTGGGATCAGATTCTGATTTTGTTTGTATTAGATGCGCTGAAAGTAGTTGAAATTCCAGACTTCTGCATTATGGAGGGAGACGTGATGGATAAAGTTTTGATCCTTTTGCTAGTAAATATTGTCAAGGAGAGAATGTTCAGCTGACAGATTTTGGTGATCCGCTCTCTGTAGTCTGCCTCTCAGTGAGGCTTCTGGGACCTCTTCCTGAATGACTAAGTATCAATCCTTGTTACGCAGATTTTTGGGAAAAGTCTTTCAGCAATAGCTTCTTGGCTTCCCACTTCCAAAGAACTGAATGTATGTTTTAAAAACCGTTGTGCCACATAACCCTCAGCTTGTCAGCTCAGGTTACAATGATGTAAGTTGGGGGACATTCCACTGAAATCACTGAGAAAAGGTTGAAGAGATACGGTTTACGTATTTTTCTCGGTGGACTTTGTCTTTTAATTTGTACAGAGTTTTAGGGTGTGTTGTAATGTGAGTTGTAAGATGTGAGAACCACTACTACTCTCAGTAATATTAACAAGTACAATTCCAGCACCAGTAACGAGATATTTGCTAGTAGTACGTAGTACTGTTCCTTTCTTCTAAACTACATAAAGAACTCTGATTGAAGTGATCACTCTTGTAGCTAGAATTGCCTAATAGGATAAATCCCAGGCAAAAAGGAAAAGTTTGTGCTTGCTTGAATTCTTAGTTTCTACTCAGTCAATAGATAACATAATCCACATAGGGTATTCAGACAGGTAGTGGAAGGTAAAATAATTCTGGAAGTATAGGGTGATTTAGGTCTGAAGGAACCTGAGGAAATCATCTGGTCTAACCCCTCACTCAAAGCCAGGCAAGGGGGCACAGACAATCACTTGACTAAGTCTGTGCTAGGTATAAAGCCTGGTGACTGATACACAACTTGCAATACTTTGCATCAAAACCTGCTCTTCAGTTCTGGCATGAAATAATGGGAAGACCAGGGCTATAGATGGGAGAAGAATTTAATCTTTGGTGTCTTAATTTCCTCTCTTCCCACTTCAATAGGCCTGGATTAAATAAGCAAAATCCAATAACTTTCCTTGGATTATTCTCCCAAGACTAGTTACTAATATGGGATACTTTAAATCTTGGGTTGCCCAACTCAGACTCAATCTAGGTTTAGTTTTGGAATTCCTAAGCCATCCTAAAAACAAGTGAAGATAAGGGGAGCAGTAGGTTCTTTGTCCTGGAAAATCAGACCCAAAATGTGCCTTAAGTTGGGCACGCCATAACTGAAGTAACTTGAATCAATGTATCACTTTTAATAGCTATTAGTTTTATTTTGTTTGCCAGGGAGGAGGTGGGCAACATGGGCAACAACTGGTAGTTCTGCTTTCCAGCTGAAATACCTGCACCTTGTTTTGTCTCTCAGGATAAGAATGTATTTTAGCTTCCTGGATTGTTCAGTCTGGGGAGAATTGCCTGAGATTTCTAACAAAAACATTAAAGTTATAATGATGGATTTGTTTTATGGTCTTCACTAAGGTGGGAAGTGGAACAATCCAAGAAAATAATTTCCTCTAAACCCTTAGGGAACCAACAGTCAGAGACAACTGTATTGTTGTTATTCCTACAAATAAGCAGTATTTGTAGGAAACCCTTTCTTCGTCTCTGGCTATATCCACTATTCTCTTAAGATAATTCCTCATTGTTTTCTTTGCATGTATAATTTTTTTAAGTTACACTTTTAAATTTGAAAAAAAAACCCAAATAGGGTCTAAAATGAAAGTACCTGTTACTTTTTCTTTTCGTCTCTGTGATTTTGATCAGGACTTTGTTGCATTCAGCAGCCATGTTGAAAGCAGTAAGAACCGCTTGAAAACAATGTCCAAAGAAGAGGGATAGCAGTAATTTGAAGATGCAGGCAATCATCTTAGATATTCACAGATTCTTAGTGCTGGGAGGCATTAATACAACTGTGTAGATGCTAAATATATTTAGATCAATCATTAAGCGTTGTCACTTAACACCTTCTGTTGCACTTTCATTAAATTGCCTTATTTATTTCTATTAGTTACAGTAGGTTTGTTGCACGTAACTGTTACTTCATAACTTTTGTATATTAACAGAATTCTCTCTGTCTTTATAGTAGACACCACATTTGTGATTACTTTCTAAATGATGGTGAAAATTTAAGTACCACCAGATCATAGTTCGTTTTCAGGTAGTTAAAAAATGAGCTAGATGGTAGATGCACTTTTCTTTTAGTCATGTTAAAAATTAGGAAAAAGAAACTGGTATTTTAAAACCATGAAGTTACAAGCTTGATATCATCTGTGTTTAAAGGCAGAGAATTTCTATCATTGTAAAGAACAAAGTATGAAGCACATCTGGAAAATAGTTTTCAGCTATGGCTCTGGAGAACGTGCTTCAGACAACAGGAATTTGGGTTTCCTGTGTTAGCATCCTATGCACGTGCCCTGTACCTTACTTTATGAATCCTTACACCACAAGTACACAGTTCATGGAGTACACACACACACAAATATAAATATATAGGGTATACAGCTGTAGCTACATGAAACACTATATTTACCTAGTCTTGAGTTCAAAAATTCTAAGGTTATCTGGCATAATATATAAAAATGAGTTACATCTTTTCTCTTTAACTTGTGCTTTGTGATTATCTGGCATGTTTTTTATAATTACATTCAAAGTCTTGTTGTTTACGCTCATTCAGGATTGCTGTTACTGTAATGTCAATGTTTTCACTGGCAGTATTCCAGCTAAACATCATCAATCCTTAACGTGGCTTGCTACAGTACAGTAGCTTTAATTCAAGCAGTAAAAGTGGTATCGGCTTTTAAGTGCTGAAAACTATGTTTACTATGTAATTCTTAGCAAACTACACAGTACTGCATTTATTGCACAACACTCCATACCACAATTATTCTGTAGTAAAATAATATGCAAAAGTCTTGTATGATATGTTACTTGCAACATTTGCAGCAGCAGTACACTTAATTACAAACAAGTTCCTTGTAAACCTTGAGCATCTTGACTTGTACCTCTTCTTCTTTTTTTCTTTCTTTTTTTTTTTTTCTCTCCACAGTTCTTGTATCTCTGCAGGTGTAACTGGAACACTTGTTTGTTTTTCAAAGTTCTTCACTCTCCACCACTTTTTGGCTCGGGGATGAAAACAGCATAGGACTTTCAGTAGTTGGGAAGGTGGAAAAAATGTCAAGTCCTTGAGTGGTAAGGTTTGAGTACCGGCTGCCACCAGGTCGAAGCTTTATTGGTTGTGGAATTTGACGGTGCCACTGAGCTGAAGCAACAGAAACAGAATAGGCTGTATAAACCTCTAATTAAGTTAGCAATGAAATAACAGAAGTCAATGCACACAACTGAAAAGTTGGTTCCAACATCCTTGAAGAGAGCACAGCATTGTTGTGCCCTATTTTAGGGTATTCCCTAAATTCCCTAATATTCCTTCAAATATTATCATTTACATAGTTTATATGTTGAGTATTTTTATTGAAGTCTACAGATGGGGTTCCATACCTGTTCAATTCAATGGCAACGTTTACATGGATTTCACTAATTCCCAAATTTAATCATTTAATCTTTGGAGCCTTTTCCAAAGCACTTGCAATCAGAACTAAAACTCAGTACCCAGAGATGAAGAAACTGGACGTGGCTCTGATTTTGTGATTTTGTACTGCTCCAGCCTCTGGGGGACTTTTCTTCCTGCTTATCTTTTTTTTTTTTTTTTTTTTTGGGTGGTATTTAATTTGGAAGTAATAATATAGGGAATTTTTTTAAAGAAGTTATTACAGTTTTTATTTCCCTCTACTACTTTCAACTAGTAACATGTTTCCTAGATTTTTTACAAGATATTGAAAGAGGTGTAATCCAAAGACACACATTCAGTAATTTAAAAGTAACATTCAACATGTTCCCATATGAACAAATACCATTACAATTTAGTAAAAATATTTAGCTACTATATAATAATTAAGTTATTATTCTTAAAACACTTCAGAAAGGGGAAATTGATATTATCTTTGCTGGTATTTATCCATAGAAAACCTCCAGGTCTGCACCCAAACTGGACAAACATATCTCAGCAATTAAAATGAAAGAGTAGAAGTTCAGGCTACAATACTCTGAGAGCAGCTTAGTGTGGGAGACCTACAGTCTACGTGTTAAGCATTGATAGAAAACGTTCATTATCTTTCCATGCTGATTTTTGACCCTGTCTATCTGGAAATATTTGAAGAAGAGCCTCCTTTTATCTTGCAGACACTAATTTGTTTCTATTTGAACAATACATTCATTATTCACTGTGCTTTTTCTTTGCACGTGGGATTGCAGACATCAGACCATGCTTTCAATCCCCCAGGCCCATCCATTCAAAATAACACAAAGAAAAATTATTTCTGTCACTCCTTTTGGTGTATTGGACTTGCAGAGTCTTCAGAAAATATGGTTGGAACCAGGAAGCATTTTTTACTTTCCATCTTTTTCCTGTTCGTACCTTGAATCATTCATATGGAAATGTAATTTATATCTTGAAACATTTAGATACCTAAGGGATTGTTTTTCGTTTTATGTGACTTTTTTGCATCACTGTCATCAGCCCTCTTGAACATAGGTGACCATTGTCTGTACGACCACAAGGTGGCAGAAAACTGACAGAGATGCATTGGCGACTTGTGGTTATCCCTGATAATTAAGTGGGTTTTTTGAAAAATGAGAAATGCAAAGTTGAAAACGTGGGGTTTTGTTTTTTTCCTTTCAGGGTATGACTATAACCCAATAGTTAGTGGAATGTGTTTTCTGTTTTATTATGTTAACTGATCAAAGTACTCTCTTCCTGAACTGGGCTGGGGCCTCCCGACAAACATATTAGATGCAAACTCGCCTCTGTTAATTAGGCATTGCTGCACCATACATGCTTCATAGAAGAAGGGGTCTACTTTCTTGTGTGCAATTTATTGTTCTGTCTCAGGTCAGGGCTGTAGCACAGATGTGTGTGTCACAGGGAACAGAGTTAAGGTTCGACTTGAATACGTGTTTATTATATGCATATGTGTCTAGAGAACTTGGAAGATGGAAAAAGGGAGTAGAGAATCGTAGAATCAGAAAATAGCTTGGGTGGGAAGGGACCTTTAAAGGCCATCTAGTCCAACCCCTCTGCAGTGAGCAGGGACATCTTCAACTAGATCAGGTTTCTCAGAGCCCTGTACAACCTGGCCGTGAATGTTTCCAGGTATGGAGCATCTACAACCTCTGGATAGCCAGTACCAGTAATTTACCACCCTTATTGTAACAAATTTATTCCTTGTATCTAGTCTAAATCTACCTTCTTTTAGTTTAAAACCTTTCCCCCTTGTCCTATTGCAACAGGCCCTGCTGAAAAGTCTGTTCCCATCTTTCCTGTAGCCCCCTTTAAGTACTGAAAGGCTGCAATAAGGTCTCCCTGGAGCCTTCTCTTCTCCAGGCTGAACAGCCCCGACTCCCTCAGCCTGTCCTCATGGATTAAGAACTAGGTGAGGGCTAGGACCAGTAAAAAAAAAAAAAAATTCTAATTTGTTTTATTTACTAGCCCATACTTACCGTATATGTCAAGTCTAGCTGTACAAGAGACAATACCAGCTTCATTTTTTGCAGATAAGGTATACCAGCCAGCATCTGCTTTCTTGGCAGGTTGAATAAGGAGGCAGACGTACCCTGTTGTGTCTTGGTGCATGCTGGGAAAACAGGTGGTTTGGAATTAGTATTTCTCAAGAGCATATCAACTTTGAGATTTTAACAATATGTACATTAAATATGAAATATATAAGTTTTAACTTTCATTCTCAAAGAGGTAGCAGCGCGGGACATTTATAGTCAATAGAATTCCTTTCAGTATGGCCTTGACCAGTGGTCAGAGTAGCTGAAACCTGTTCTTGCTCCTCTCAGCTGCGCAAAGCCAGGTGTGACAGAGTGAGCTCAATTGTTGCTCTCTGTGTTAATATTGGAATTGTTGATTGAATTCCATTGAACTAAACCCATGCAAAACTACTGCACAGTCACACTATTTTTTCCTAGTTTAGAAGCTGGAAGAGTAACGTAACAAAATACCAAGAACGTTTGTACAAAGTTGTGATCTTTTTCACACCAGTAACCAGAGCCAGTCAGAAACTTTCTTATGACTCCCTTCCCATGAGAACATGCCTGAGTGAGAAAATCTGGAAGGTTCATTTGGCCAGCAGTCTAAAAGAAACCTGCTTTATTATTCCCTCCCCTTCCCTTGCTCTTCCGTGATCCAAGACTTTCTGCCGGCAGCTTCCAGGAAAATCTATTCAATAGTATATCAGAGAATGGAGGCTTCTCTGTTCTCTAGGCTGTGGTTGTCCTTTTTATCAACCCAAGTGTTTCCCTCATTATCAAGGAAGAGGTGGGAGACGAGCACATCACAATACTTGGAGTTGCAGGAAGTTCTGAAATTTGAGATTTTGTTTCCTTGTGAAATGAAATGAAACGTTCAACCACAGAGTTTCAGGTCAATAGGACACTTTGTGCTTCCAGCAGCTCTAATGAAAAAGGGAACATTCACGCTTTGCTCCTTGCATTACAGAATTTACCTTATGCTGGGGGCACAATAGTATATAAGCTCATGCATGTCCATGTCATGATACAAGAAAAGTCTCTTGGCCTCAGGCAGGAAGAAAATAGTGAGGCAAGGTAGAGACAAGCAAGGTAGAGACAGGTAGAGAAAATAGAGAGGCAAGGATGACACTGCCCATCGCTCACATGGGTCTATGCAGAACCACTGGAAGCCTCGGGGGCAGACAGTCTGGTTATGACTGGCTGAAATAGCAGAGGGGATACAAGCCTGGTGTTAGCTCCTGGCATTGTGAGGTGTGGGAGGTTTCCCTTCGTCATTCCTCTGCTGAGCTGAAGTAAAAGCTTGTTTTCTAAGCTTCTGTGAAACAACTGGAAATGAGGCATTTTAGGACAGTTGTTCATTCTCCATTAACTATAGTGTTTGCATGTGTAGAACCATCATTCCTGTGAAAGTAACAGCACTTGAAATAAATCCTTGAGTAAGATGCACAGAGGCAGAGGAATAAAAACTAGAGGCATAGAAGATCAGAGTTAGGTGGGCTTTTTGGAGAGGGACAGCAGTCTCTGGGTGGGGAAAAGGAGACCACAGAAAGATTGATTCTCATTAATTACAGCCAGGCACATTACTTTATCAGCTCTTCTTTTGCAAAGCTGAAAAAATAGTGATGCATTTGAATGCAAGAGCTGAACCCAAACACTGTTGCATTTTGTAACAAGGATCCAAGTCTTTGCCTATGTTTGTGACCAAACTTTGTTGTCGTCCTCTGTATCTGATATGCTAAACTCTGTATTACCTTGTGCCAGCAATGTGCCCTTGTGGCCAATGGCATCCTGGGGTGCTTCAAGGAGAGTGTGGCCAGCAGGTCGAGGGAGGTCATCCTCCCCCTCTGCTCTGCCCTGGTGAGGCCCCATCTGGAGCATTGCATCCAGTTCTGGGTTCCCTAGTTCAAGAAGGACAGGGAACTGCTGGAGACGGTACAGCAGAGGGCTACAAAGATGATGAGGGGCCTAGAACATCTCTCCGATGAGGAAGGGCTGAGGGACTTGGGTCTTTTTAGTCTGGAGAAGAGTGAGGGGGGATCTGATCAATGCCTATAAA
>JAOXNO010000002.1:5130002-5147931 GCA_028565335.1 Limnodromus scolopaceus
TACACAAACCTGCCACTGGACTATCTTAGTTGTATACAGTCTTCAACTTTATTGAGCTATATGCATGTTTCGTTAGATCTACAAAGTGTGAATGTGATTATTTTTATCAGAATGATGTAACTGATCTCTAGATCAAACTTTCTTTATTTCAATTTTCTGGTGACTGTAAAAAGCAGGTTTGGAAATGAAAATTGGTAATGACAAGAATAATGTTTCAAATAAAAAAGGCAGTATTGTGCTTTCAATACATCCTCAAGTGTGTATTTGAAGATTGGGGAATCATTGCTTGGTCCCTGAAGTGAGTTTTTCGTCGTGTGGTGTTCTCTAGCAGCAGGAAGCGGTGGGGCTAGGAAGGCGTTACAGTTACACTGTCAAGACATCACATTAGTGAATATGGTGCTGACTCCAGAATAAAACGCTGCAGAGTGGAGTTAAGGGCAATGAAATACTGCAAGCTAATGGGAGAGGCCAGTATTGTTTATAGGTAGTTGGGTTTAGTCAGCAGTTTTTCATGCTGATTTTTTTCCCAGATTCACTGCTTTGCAAAAGAAGTTGCAGTATGTAATAAGGAATTAATAGTCTAATGTTGCTGTAGCCATGATGGCCTACAGGTGAAACCAGTCAATGGTTTTAGATACAGTTAACATCTTTCCTCTATTCCAAAGATGCAAGTGTGTCTTAAGTTGTCTAACCAACCATAAATTCAACTCGGAGCAATTGTTTTCAAACTGTAATTAACCTAATGTTTCTTCCCTCTCTTTTAGATCTGAAAATGTTTTCTGTGAACACAGTGTATAATTTTTATTTTTCCTGACTGTGTGCTGAAGTTATTAACTTCTTACAAACTTTACTTCAGTAAGAAATAAGGGCAGTTCTTCCTTTTCATATATCTGCTTGCAGAAGAAAATACAATAGAGGAAGGAATGCATTTCATGGGAGCGCTTTGAAGTTAATCACAGACAGGTTTTCTCTCACATTTCTTGTGTGTGTGTGACTCTGGATGTATGTGCACATACATAAAGGTAGCAGTTTGTCAGAACCAATGCATATTGCTGCACTAGCAACACTGGGCTATCATTACTGGCAGCTGCTTCTCTGCCTGGGGAACCCACCAGAGTCACTGTGTTTCTGTGCAAACCCAACAGTATCTGGCTAGGAACTGTGCAGGCCATTTGTTTTTGGTCATTTTAAGGAGTTATATACAAAAATACATTTTAGATTAGAAAATATTGAAGTTAGTGTTCCCACAGCCCTGAAGTGTTGCCTGTGTGTTGTGCTCATACTTCAGTTTGTCTTTCTCAATATGTGCATATATACGCTTATATAAATGTACACACAAACCAACAAGACTAAGTTAACATTGCTGTGAGAATTTTAACACCAACATATACAGACTGAAGGTGTTCCTTCGTTGCCATAAAACTATTTCTGATTGTGATTACATAAGTGGAGTAGAGCAAAGTGTTTGTGGTTGTGGGTCAGACAAGTATTTCGTAAAGTGTCACACAAAGAACAAGTCGATGTGATCCCTGCGTACAATGTTAAAACTAGGCTGCAGTTCAGCGTAATGAGAAGACTAAGGGAAAGAGTACAAAGGTTTAAGCTCTGATTTTGGGTCAAAAATGCAGGGTTCCAGCTGCTTTTTGGCAACGTTCCTGAAACATGATATTTTTACAGACTTGTTTAATATAGTAGCCAGATATTTAAAATTGTGCTGTTTCCCAGCTAGAAAACTGTAAAATTAAAGCTCCTATGTGGAGGTGTAAATGTTCTGTACAAATTAGAATATAGATAGCACATATATATTATAATTGTATATAGTTATCTATATCTCTTTAGGCTGAGTAGACTGCAGCTTTTGAAACCTGGATATTTCGCTTCCATGCATTAGCAAGAGGGGAGTAGGGAGTGGTGGTTGCATTAATCCTATCACGATATAGCCAGAAGGGTAAAAGACTTAAAACTGGCCAGAGCAAAACACTGGTGAGTTGTATGTCTCAAGCAGTTCTGTGTCATTTTTCTCTAGTCATTAATAGCACCTTGTAAGTGATCTGCACCGTGTTATTGCCACAGAGCTGTGTAGCATATTAAGTGTATGTTAATGTAGCTGAACCAGTTTAGATCCCACAGTGAGCTGTTCTGCAGGAGTGAGCTACAAGAAAGTTAACTCAAAAGGGAAAAAAAAAAAGTCAGATAAGTTCTAGCGGAAATTTGGGGCAGATGGAGCAGTGAAATGCAACTTCTCTTCTGGGGAGTTGCTAGCCTTTGCACTGTTGTAGTAATACTTTGCAATACTGTTGTAGGGTGCTGCTGGATGGCTGTAATTTGACCAGCATGGCAAACAAATTTTTTTTCCAATGCAAGTCCTGTTGAAGTACAGTTTCACATCATTTTGTCTCTGTAATTGATCTATTTGGTCCCATCACCATCATATTTTGAGCACCGGACAGTAAGGCACCCTTCAGGGCAGACCTTGTGTTTTACATATGAGAAATTGAGGCCTAAACAAGCTAAGTGACCTGTTAAGGTAACACAGAAAGTCTGTGACAGAGCAGAGAGCTGGATCATGATCCCCTGGATTTCGAGTGAAGTAATTTGGCTCCTGGGCCACTCTGCTACCTGTGAACTTTTTTGGCAAAAAGGGGAATTGCACAGACTGCAGTAATTCCTGTAAGTTTCTAAGCGCCTCTGTGTGTGAATATGAATTCTAAAATCCCGTATCTGTTGAAGTTAAAGCCCATCTTGCTATTGGCTTTAGCAGGATTCAGATGTTAGTGAAAATACATGCTAACAGTTACTAGAATCTTGTAGCATCAAAACAATCTGATGTTAGCATAGTAACCCATGGAAATTACCACATATAGAAAGGCCAGAGGAACTTTATTTGAATGTTGATTCTCATATAGTGCATAAAAACATAATTCTCTTTGCCACTCATTGCCAACTCCAGACAAATTTCCCAATTTAATCCCAGTTTTGTAACTTTTACTAGACTGACTTTTTGGCGGAGTTATTCTAAATCCAGTTAATAGTTTATCTAAGAAACTGGCATATATTGCATCTCAGCATCTGCTTCCAAGCTGTAACATTCCTTGGCTTCAAAGTCTCCTCTAGCCTACTCTGACTGAAATCTTCTGTTTAGTTTGGGTTCTCCTTCCCTCCCCCCCACCTCCCTCCCCTCTCAGTGGGGGGAATCAGAAAACAACAGATCTAACGTGCATGCTTTTCTTCACTTATCTTGCCTATGAAGAAGTATCACTGAAGTGACTTATTTTTGCAGGTGAATTATGTTGGGCCATCTTACATAGCACTCGGCATGAAGATCATGCTATCCAAATGGACACACAAAGCCTTGAAGAGTCTACCAAGTCATCTGTGGCACACAGCTAGACAGTATCCTAAATACAGTTCAGTTCAAGATGATTGAGCAAGAGGAAGACAGAAGAGAAAGCAAATGAGGTTTGCATGTCCAGCTCCCACAGACTTGTCAGCTAGGGTGAGTGGCTTAGGTGTGCGTGTGAAAGCTCAGGTTCCCTTTCCTAGGTGACAGCAAGCCGGGATCCTTACCAGGAAAACCTGTCTGCATTTTGCTGATTAGATCTAGGTCTTGAGAAGACAGCTACAAGTGGTTGTTTCACTATTCTTTCCCATAATTATTGGGAGTTTATACCTATTAATATCAAGATCTAATAATCTGTCTTTGTCAGGTTCTTGAATCTCATTTCTAGTGCAGAGCAAATAAGCTTCTGTGAGGACTCCTTGTGGTTTAATTCCCATCCTTAGCCCAAAAATTGCCTACTTTTGCTGAGCTTTGAGAGATGAAGTTTGTTTTTGAGCAAGATTTTTGCAGCGATTGAATTAAGTGTCATTCTTGTGCTCTGGGGAACAGAGTTCTTGGTGATTCTTAGGACCTTTCTGAGGCTGATGTTCAGTATGGGAACTGTGAGGAGATGGTTGTTTGATCAGTGTTGAGGTGTTGGTGGTGGTGTGGCCTGTGTGATGGGCTGGGTTCTGCATATGGCCTTGCAGGCGGTGGTTTTTAATGATATAAAAGCTTTTGGACAAACCTTGCATCTCTTCTGCTCTGAAATTTCTTATAATAATTCCCTAACAAAAGTGAAGAATATTCATGTGAGGGCTGTGCATAGGTTCCTAAACAGCTGTAGGTTTACTCTTTGTCCTAAAAATAAGGCAGTGACCACGCTGCTATCTGGGTCTTACATAAGAGAGAAGCAACCAGCGTTCCCACATGATATTCTTCATAGTAAATGACACAGATATGTGAGCCCAGTTTGTAGTTCTTACAACCAAAAGATATAAACCAGGCCTAGGTACTTAACTTTCCTTTATTATTGCACAATTAATTCCGCTAATTTTATTACTGTACAGAATTTTGAGGTTTAATTACCTCATGGTTCTTTTTTGTATTATTTATATAGCAAAGTTTTGAGGAGATAATGTCATTAATTTCTAAGTTTTGCCTGTAAAGCCGAATTTCTTCTATTTACAGTCTCATTGGTGAGGCCTGTAAATGTTTTCAAATGCCAGGATAAAAGAATCAGTTTGCATGACACGTTTATATTTTTTTCCATTTGCCAAATTCCCCTCAAATTCTTGGTCTGCCCTTTTCTCCCCATGCATCCTTTTGTTTCTACATGACATATTCTAACTGAACATTACCAAGATATTTTACTTGTAAGGAAGACCAAAAAGGCCCAAAGGACTAGAGTGACAGATTTTGGGAAGTAGAGAGAACACTGGCTGTGCTCTCCTTTCATCAGGTGGTGCAGTAGCCCAGACACTCACTGACGGTCTGAGACTTGGATGCTTTGTCTCGCAGGATTTCAACCTCAGTCTCCAAGAGGAAGTCTCCAAGAATAAAACATTATGGGCATGGAGATGAGTGGACAGGGAAGTTCTTTGTCCTTCTTGTTGTCTTTCACTTTGCAGAAATACTGAAACATCCACTTACAGCAAGGACAAGAATCTGGGTGTTTGTCCTAGGAACTAGGCAGGAGAGTGTTTGGTTTTTTTCTCTCTGTCTCTCTCAGTTTGTCTCTGTTTCTTTTCTCCGACACAAACCAGCAGCTTCCTCAAACAACTCTAACCATTAAGCTGAAATGCTCTCTGAAGTGTCCTGCTAAAGGAGGGCCTGTTCTACACTGCTTGAAAGTCTTAAGTTTTGTTCATTTTGCTGGAGAAGATGAGAGAAAGGCTTAGGTCTCCTGTTATGGGAGCTGTTAGAAAAGGTGGAATTTCCAGTTTTTTATCCTGCTGATAAATAATGCTTAATTATTTGTGCAACCTGGGACAGCACCAATGGTACACATACCCACGGGCAAGGAGCTAGGCTGTCCTTATGGGATTTAAGAGTTAAGAATTCGACTGACTTCAGGCCAAGGAAGAAACTGGGCTAGGTCCTGGGTTTTGTCCTAACCTCTTCCTGCAGTTGTGTAAAGCTAATCCTCGGTTAGAGTATCTTCTGTTTGAAAGAACTGAGCAAATCTGACTGAAGACATCTGGTATAAGTGAACCACATTTTTTTTCAACGCTCCTAATTGTGACAAAATTTCACCTGGCAATATAGCATGCTGCCATCTGCATAAATGACAGGTATGGTGTTCTTTTCTGGTAAAAATGACAGTTTATTACTGCATGCACTTGATCAAAGTCGCAGCTAGAATTCTAGCAAAATCATATTGGTATTTCTGTCAGCACTGCCTGATTATCAGAGCTATAGAAGACCAGAGGCTAATCTGTTCTGTCTCATGCAACATCAGCAAAATTACCAACTATATTCTGATTCTGGAGTTCCTTATTGTTGGAGATGAATGATCTACTGGATGAAGCAGGAGGAGTACATCTGGATTATTAGATATCATGCTGAGTGCATAATGCTGACACTTGGAAAAATCTTGACTTGTAAGCTAAACACTTTTCATATGGAAGTCAATGATAGATAAATAGAACACCAGGATGTAAATCACTCACGTTCGTTACTGCACTGTATATAGTAATATAAGACAAGACCAGTACTTTAAGGCACAGACTTGTCATCTGCAGCTTTCATTCTGGATGATCCTTACATGCTCTGCAGATATTGTAAATGAGACCAAATGCTGCTATTGAAATGAAATGGGGTTGTAATAAAATTCTCTAAATAAAAATATGCTATAGGACACATTTTATGAGAAGGAATTTTTAAAATAGCATGTAGAAAATACAAGGAAGCCAACACTTTGAGATTCTTATGGGATGCTGTACTCTATTCATTATGCAATGATCTCTCACACAGAGAGGGGAGAGTTGTATTTGTATTTAAGAGAAAGTGAATAAAAGCCTTTCCCTACCATTATAATAATAAATTTAATGCAGTTATACTATATATAGGATGAAAATGTCTTCCTTTTAATTCTGTATTAACTATGAGAGGAAAAAACAGGACAAAATCTATGGGTGTGAATCCAGCACTCCAACATATTATTCTCTCGATGCTGATTGTTCTATAAACGGCAAAGCAATAGGAGTTTCAGAAAATACTCTGTATCCTCTCATCTCTTTAAATAATCACTGCTTTCACTGCAGAGAAAACTCAGACTTGAATTTGCTGGAGTCAGGCTGAGCAGTGGTTTTCTGGGAGGTGGAAGCATAAAATCAGAAGTGGGAACTGAGAATGCACTCAGTGGGAACTGATTGTAAAATGAGGGAACTTCTATTGAGCAATCCTAAAATTATTTTCTACTTCATTACCATTGGCATTCTAATTACCATAACAATTAGAGAAGTGCCAGCTTTGAAGTTTTTCAGTGTTTGGGGGATTGGGAATAAAGATTTTGGTTTGGTGTCATACAGAATAGCAAATAAGTGTATAAATAACTTTTGCTGTCAGCAGATCACTTTGACACTAGCAGTGATCATTGCTTCTAAAGGGGTTATCATGCAGTTAACTCAGAAGACCGATTGGTATTTCACAGTAGCTCTCTAAATAATTTGTCTTACTACCATAGCAAGTACAAATTGTAACACTTGTGATTCATCTGCAAAACATACTGCTTGCCAGTTGTTTTACTCAAAGTGCTTTGGCAGCGTGATCTGTCAGAAAGAAGGTCAACAGCAATATTAAAAAAACAGGGATTACACTGCAGTTGTCCACAGAGGGTAACGTGCTCCAGAGGCTCCATGACTTTTTGCTTATCTTTGCATGTTCTCTGTCAGAAGGGCTAACAGACGTTGTGAAAAGTTCCCTTGTTGACGACAGATGAGGGTAAACCATTATTTGCTGCGTTAAGCCTGAGCTGGAAGGGCAGCTATGGAGGGCTCCATGGCCAAGGTGAGAGTAGCATCGTTGCCTACAGCCAGAACAGCTATCTACCAGTCCTTAGTGTGTCCTACTGTCATTCGAGGGTGGTTGGACCTGATTTACAGTGATTTCAACCTCAAAATATTATTTCACTTTTTTATTTCTTCTTTAATTTCATAGGCACTGCCCAGATCCAGAGAATTTATTGATTCTAGTTAAGAATGAACAGATATTTAGCTCCTTGAACTTTGTAAAAGGCTTATCAGTTTGCTAAACTCTCATAATGCTAGGCCTATAGTTTGATGTATGCCAGTAACGGCTACCAAAAACTTTGCGAAGTTTCTAACAAGTCCCTCTCAATTCATATAACTCAGGAAAATAGGCTTAATGCTAAAAATTGAATACCACACTGTAGTTCAACCAAATTAAATAAGAAACCTTTTCTTAAACAGTTTGATTACTTTACTGCTTAATTTCTGTTAAAAATATACAGTGTATGAATGTATGTGTGTGCCATGAGTTGAGCAAGTTGTAAAGTGAAAAGATGAAATCCAGTGTACAGAAGCTTCTATGAAAAGAAAAAAGTTTTACATTCCTACCAGTCTCTAATAGAGATGATCAGAAATTAAAAATGCTACTCAGTCACAAAGTAAACCCTCTACAGCTGCATCCCCTCTTACTTCCTATTTAAAGCTCCAGTTTGCTATTCCAAACCAGTACTTACCAGAAAAGCTTACTCTGCACAGTGTTGTAGCAGCTCAACCACACAAGCACCTTCTGTTCCACAAATCATAATACATGTCTTGTTCATGAGTGAAATTTATTTTAATAACACTCGATTTTCTTACCTGCTGACTACTTTCTTGATTAACATCCTCTCTGAAATGTGGTTTTCTTCCCAGGTCCTTTACAAGTGCAGCTTTATTTTCCCGAATAGAATCATCTGTTGCTAACGGCAGAGGCTTCAGATTTTTCTTTGTTAATCCCTGGGTCGGGCTATTAAAAGAAAATTCTGATACTAACATGCAGCAACCAGTATATTTTTTTTGTCACCTGTGTGATATGATATGTTACACTTCAGTTGTCTGGAGGAACCTGTTATTTCTACGTTCTACATAAATGTAGAAGCCAAAGCACAATATGGGATTTGTTTGTTTTGGTACTATTTTAATGGTGCATCCCATTCCACTAGGAATTAAGGACATGCATCTTAAAGAGAATAAGCATTATAATACTATAATAAGCATCTAAATTCCATTTATATTTATCCTGGAATAATGATGTCACAGTGCTAAATAAATTTATATAGGTGTTACCATAGGTATACGTTTTACTGTATCAGGCAATAATTTAAAAGTTAACATGATTTTTCATTGATCTTTACCTCACATCTTCATTGATCATTTACTCTTTCCATGAACTTTTACTTCTTTCATTTCTTTTACCCTTTTATGCCACCTAATATCAGCAGTTCTTTTTATTTTTTATAGATGTAGTCTGTTTTATTTCAGTATTGAAAAATAGTATTACTATTTTATTTTAGTGTTTGAAAATAGTCAGGTTCTTAAATCAGACTGTCAGGAAACTGTGAGAGCAGCGAACTACTAGAGAGCGTGCAATGTTCTAGTAGTTTCCCAGGAGTTGGGGGTCTTAATAACAGGGGGTCTTGGTAAAAGGCATAACCGCCAAGCAAGATACCTTCCTTCTGTTGTTCTGCAGGCGTGGTGGTCTCTCGCTGCTTTTGTAACCAGCAGTCAGAAATAGGAAAGCACTTTGCAAGGGTGAAGTGTCATTAATGCAAAGAGAATAGAGCTTGAGCACTTGTGTGCCAGTTGGGAAGGGGCGGAAGGGGAGCGGGTGAGGAGTTGCAGTTGATTTTTGCTTGTTGTTGCAATGTCGTGAAAGCAGGCTGAAGGCTTGGGTACGTTTAAACCCTTCACTTGTAACTTTGTTATGAACTGCCCGTGATGCTAGGGCTGTGAAGGCCTCCAGGCGTGTGCCACAGAGTGATGCCAATGATGTGGCTGTGCTGGACAACTAGGAAGTCTGTGAGGAGGAGTGCAGTGCTGGTTTGAAGGCAGGATTTCTTGGCACACAGAGAGGTGAATGTTATATATACAGGGACACTTTTTTCTGTTGCAATTACAGAATGGTTAATGTAGTATCAGCAAAATAAGTAGGAGATTGTGACTTACTAATTGCTATCACTACCTTGAAGTGTACCGTTGGTAAAAGGGGGAAATATTCCTTCGTTTGGAATTCTATGGATAAAAAGTTGTATCAATCCACTGGTGCTAGCCATGCTAACACAGGGTTTACATAGTCCACAAAGGAGGTATTAATTTCAACTGTACTAGTAAAGGAGGAACTCTTACGGCCACAACCTTTCCCATACATCATTATCCTTATTTGCTTGTATGGTGGTAGCCATTTTGTCACAGAAATCATGCAGGATGGAAATTAAAATATTAATGTGCAAACCGTTAGAGGTTTTCTGGGAAACTTTAAGTACAGAAAGTATTGCAACCAGACAAATACCTTTACATAAGTTATTTCCTAGATTTACCTGGACTAAGAAGTAATGTACATTACGAGATACCTCTTAAAACTTTACTTATTGCTTACAATAGGTAAGAATAGGTTTTTATAGCTCATATAGGCAAATGGTCTTAGAGTGACTTATCTTGCAAGCTCATGAAATCTCTTTTCTCCCACTAGTACAGTCCTATGAAGCTCTGAGCCCCCAAATCCTTGTATGTATCTGTTTATAAACTCACATTTCTCTATACTGAATTTATTTTACCCTTGATGCATGTTATTGTAGAAACTACTATCCCATCCTTTCTTAGTTGAATGTAAAGGTTAGATGAAATGACTAGAATGTATTAATAACTTGCTTTTCTATTTTATGAATGACTAGCATTTCAGTAAACTGCCCACTGAACAGAAATAGATCTTAGTTTCCCTTATGAGCATTTCTTGTCCCTGCTTCTGCACATATGGTTTATGCTACTTACGTTGTTGGTGTACTTCTGGGCAGTCCCATAGCATTAGTTGATGGTACAGTAGGAAGTGAAGGAAGAACAGAACTAAGGAAAGCTGCAGGATTCTGAATTCGGCCCGGTGGGGAGATAGGAGCAGGAGTCACACTCTGCGGCTGAAACTGCTTTACACTAGATGTGGAAAGTGTTAATGGAGGCACCATAGATTCTTTAGGGCTTGGTAAAGAATGTTCACTTTTGCTTGTAAACCCTCCTGAAAACCTTGATTGGGCAGATGGAGGATTTCCTGTGAAATTTTCCTTGTTATTTGTTCTTTGAGTTCCTTGAGGGATGTTGCTGAATGTTGTAACTGAGGAGCTAGAAGAGGAGCTGGTAGGTGGGGTACCTTGTGATGGTAGGAACTGCTTAGGTCGGGAATAGCCGAATGCTTGTGAAGCAGAAGCTTTGGTTTGTTTGTACGTAGTTGAGGTGGACTGTTGATGGAGTGAAGTAGCAGAATTCAATAAAGCTGTGTTGAATGACAACTCTCTTGTAGATGTCTGATATAGCTGCTGTTGTTCAAGCAAGACTTGGTTCTGGAGCTGTTTCAACTGGGTCTGATCACTGCATATAAAACAGACAGGCAAAATTGGTCATGAGCCCTCAATGTGCTGGCTGACTGCATTTCCATACGCAAATTGCAAGAGAAAATATTCTGTGTCCTGTGATACAGTAAGAGATAGGGGAAACTCCTACATGACTTATTCACTAACATTATGAGAAGAGCATAGTCTGCTACTAAAATAAACTTTTCCTTCCTCTCCCCTTCTTTGCCAGAGGCATAAGTGCTTTTTGTCTGACAATTATTTGACTGAAATATAAATATAAATCTTACTTGAAAATACCAAGGGGATAGCATTGTCAAATTGCTCCGTCACCTTAGTACCTCTCTGCTCGTGTAACTAAGAGTAGGATCTGGTTTATCGGATTTTAAATGAGCGTTTGTAAGCCAGATTGCAGTTATTTAGCTCCTGTTTAAGTAGTTCCTGAAACCAGCATTTTGGCTAATAAAGCCTTGTAATAATCGACCAAAAGAGATGCTACCAGTGTAGTTTAGGAGGTGTTGACATTTGGTGACAGGCAGGAGTGCATCATTCAGAGAGGACTTGCATTTCATGCAATTGTTGTTTCCTAGATGTTATCTACTGTATATATCTTCAGGGCTTTTTTTACTTTGCAATTAAGGAAAATCATTTTGCCTTGTCAAGTGGTTTATTTAGTTATTATGTGTATGGAAATACAGCATATGGAGAACAGGCTAACTTTCCCCCTTCCAAAACAGAAAGAACATAGAGGATATGGAAAACGATCTTGTACTAAATTGTCAAGTGTTAAATAACTACTGTTAAAAAGTGAAAAATGTGGATGTAGAGACCAACCACAACTGGTACTGACAAACCAAATAGATGAAATCAAGAGAACTTCTTTTCATTTAAAAGAATTATTGTTTCTATAATGTACTAAACAAAAATCACATTAAAGGTAGATAAAGATAGCAATCTCAAGCTTTCAAAAAGTAGAACCTTAGAGAGTTAGAAGTTTTGCAATCCTGATTTTGTGTCCTTCATACATATATCTGCATAATAATGCACTCCTTTGTTACACTGGGGGTCATTTGAGAGAAATTCTGCTTTATGCAAGCGTTGAGCAACTTAAATACTGCTTCTACTCCCTCCTTAAACACATTATAGCTCTGAAAGTAAATAGGGCTGTGAATACAGGCTTAACAAATTAAAGAAATACTGTTCCAAGTTCTTCCTCTGTTACATGGTATGTACGTTCTGTCTTCTTACTTGTAATGTTTATGCTATGAAATTACATCCCTGCTTAAGAATACCAATGAATTACTTTATAAAGTCCTTCCTGAGCCTTTAGTTAAAGCTTCTGCCTCTTTAAGAAATGAAATTAAGGACTCTGCATGTTTTTTGTTAAACTGGATTTGGGAGGTTTCAAAAATGCTGAAAAGATGTTTCTTAACAAACTGCAGCGTGAACTCCATAAATTGTCCTCTAAGAAAACTATGCTACTTCTTAAAATTTCCCCTTGAGTTCACAGTGCACTAATCATGCAGGTGCTTTTTAGTTCAAGTGGTTTCACATTATCAAACATTTCCAAGTATTTTATCTGTTTCAGGAAAAGAATAGGTTTGTGAGACATAAAAGTCATGAGGTATGGCCTCTGGGACTACAGTTGCTAGGTGGTTGCTAGCCCATACTATGTGTAAGACTGAATATGTATGATTTTGGCAAAACTGCATACTCAGAATTGAGTGAGATACATTTGAAGAACCTGCTTTTATTTTGCCTGCCTAAAAGCAGTGTTGTTCACCTTTTGTGAACAACAGCAGAAAACATTGTAGAATTCAATAAAATTTCAAAGGGAAAGCATTTTCTTTTTAAATTTGGAGAATGCTTTTCCAAGAGGGACATACAGAATAAAAAATCAAGCTCTGTAGAATATGTTTTCTAAGAGTATGATTAGTTAGGCCAGCACCATGTGATACTGTCTTTTTTTGTTCTATGTTCCAGTTTTTTGCCCTAGTGCAATAGTGTACTGGTCTATGAATTCTAAATAATACCAGGTGATGCTCCTGAAACTTAGAATCCCTTTTACTTACAGCTTTGGTTTAGCCAGTACTGGGGGGGGTTCCTTGGATGGTGATGTTGGCTCTGGTATTTTCATTGGTTGTCCATTTATCCTCTCTTGGAAATAGTTGGGTCTGATTTGGTTTGTAGCACCAGGTCCATCCTCTGATGATGATTCACTTCTTTTATCATCTTCAGGCAGCTTGAAGTGCACACGGAGACCTGCCTTGGAACTTGATCTGGGTTCATTGTGGTTCACAAGAACACCTTCAAGTTTAGGTTTGGGGGTTTGATTTACTACATGATGGGAAGGAGTGTGTGATGGGGGTTCATGTTCAGCAGCAATTAAGTTGATTGAGCTCATTGTGTGAAGGGTAGCAGCATTACTGCTGTCTTCAGATGCTGAAATAGCAAATATCAAACTTTTGGTGACATGTAAATACCATAAATTATAATGAAATGAAATCACAAAAGTTACAGTTGGAAAAACTCACTTTGATGTCCTCCCAGCTATTGGATTGAGTTGTTTCACCTCAGTTGTTTAACAACAAATTCCCTTAACAAAGGTATATTGTAAAAGTGGCGGAAAGACACAGTTCTAGTCTGGAAGATCCAGCAGTGGTCTTCAGCCACAAAGATCCATGAAGGTCCCCCGTGAATTCCACCAACATCTTTGAAATACAAACTTTCTTTCAAGAGAATTCTCTAACTTTTTAGTTATGAAGAACACTGCCAGAACTTGAGCTCAATTGGAGTTAACAGAGCACTAGGCTTTTATGTACTGTGCTTTGCTCACTTAACTGCTTGGTGTCTTGGCAGCATAAGTCATGTAGACAGTCTGAAAGAATCTGTTTTGAGGTTTCCTCCTTTGGGCTCTGCACCAAAGAGTTATTGGAATAGCAAACTAGACAATCCGTAGAGATTATAAAAATGGCTCTTGCCCAAATCTTGAGGTCAGCAAGAGTTGTGTTTTTGGAAGGGCTGTGAGATTCATTCCCTAATGCTCTTTATTCCTTCACATTTCTAATTGGGGAAGGACGTGTTTTTAAAACATAGCAATCTCTATGTTCAATAAGCAGCCTGGAGTGCACGGTGCAGCAGCCTGCTCTGCTTCTATTTACTAGCAAGCACAGGACTAAAACCAACTCTTACCTTTGACAGTTAGATGAGCTATACTAGATACTGTGCCATATTTATTGCTTGCAGTACAGGTGAAAGTGCCAGAATCTTCTGAAAATACTTCAGCAATAACCAGAGTACAAATTTCCTCTGCAAAGCATCAGAGAAGTATTATTGCTTGAAGTAAACACGCATTGAACAAACACACAAAGCCTTGACTACCCTCGGGAACATTTCCTTAAGGTTTTCCACCTTGCTCGGTTTGATTTTAGTTTCATCGGTATTATCAATTTTGGCAGCCTTTGTGCGCAGCAGCTGTTATCAGCATTGTCTGCAGCAACTGGCACCCTCTGTGCTCCAGCACGCCCGACCAAAGTGAAGAACAGGTGTCAGCAGTGTTTGGAAAACTGTAGAAAATGTTTTCCTAATCACATGAAGTACAGACTTTCTCTCTGAAGAACTTAAAATTTAATTCAGAGAAAAATAATGTGCTCTCTTTACTCAC
This sequence comes from Limnodromus scolopaceus, assembly GCA_028565335.1. Classification (NCBI taxonomy): domain Eukaryota; kingdom Metazoa; phylum Chordata; class Aves; order Charadriiformes; family Scolopacidae; genus Limnodromus; species Limnodromus scolopaceus. The sequence goes on from JAOXNO010000002.1 coordinate 5,144,553, forward strand.
AACTCACTAAAATAGATGCATTTTTATCTCTTTGCAGGTTGAAAGATTATGTATAATTAAGTGGGAGCAACTCAAATAGAGTCACTCTGTAAGGTGAAGAAATACAAAACATATACATATAGGCTGACATTTTCCAAAAGTACTGGTGCATATTTGCAGACAGAGGGGGTTGTGCTAATTGTGCTTATAGAAAGTTGCCTAGTCACTTCTTTGTGAAGAAGACTAATGGGCACCAAAAATGTGCTAGCAAAAATTAAATTCCATCCTGAAAGGTCAATCTGGGGTTCTGACATCCCTGTCTGACCAGTATCTGACACGTCCGTGCAGCATTACCAACTATTGAATACCTATGCTGATGGGATTTTAAATCTTTCCTTTGGCCGGGAGGGAGAGTAACGTCTAACGGGTATTGAAACGTGGCTGATAGTGTTTCTTCAACTAGCCAGGGACTATTTTGCTACCGTTTTGCAAGAAACTTTCCTAAAGCCCTAGAGGATTAACATTTTACGAGTATTTCTGTAGAAGTCCATACCACATTTAAACTTGATTGTTTCATGTCATCACTGAGGAAAATCTAGCAGTAACAAAGAGCTTATTTGCTAACAACTATAGGAGAATAATAGTTTATTATAGTACTAGGATTATAGAACTAGTTTAAGGCATTATAGTATGTAGTTTATAGTACTTGGATTTGCCAACCACTGCGTGCATGGAAATCCAGATTCCTTCTGAATGAGGAGCAGGTGATGAGGCAGTGACAACTGCACCCACTGATTACCCTCTAAAAACTGCTTCACATTACTCAGCAGTGATGCCACTGGACAGTAAAGGAACAGCACCAGTGGGGTCTGGTAGAAGCTCCATTTATTCATTCCTCTCTCTCAGTGACAGACATTGCAGAAAGAGGGAGTCTCTTTGAAGACACTTTTTGGGGTAAAAAACTTAAAATAGGGCACGGAGAAGAGTTACAGAAGTTTATATTCCATAAGAATTGATACTCCTTTGGTAATTTTCTGTCTTAAGAGGGGTAGCTTTGTCTTTGTAATAGTGAAAAGCATAGCAGGGAGAGTGATTGTCTCATGGAGAAGTAATCAAAATCGGTAAGGCTTCTTTGCTCAAATCATGCAGAGTAGCCTACATTCTGCTCTGACCCTTGAAATTAGCAAATCCAGCCACTTTTATAAGATTTGCTGATATCAGGGGTGGAACACCTGATGTGATACTCTCATATTACGCTGGTAGGGAGCAAAGGGAATGGCTGACATGGCTAAACATCTGATGCAATGTTCCCTGGTAAACTAGATAAAAATAGCTCAGTCCTACATCATCTGGTGTACTTCTGATCCTCAGATATAAGGAGGACCCTCATACATTAATTTTGCTCATCTTTAGCTCATAAGGTGGTAACATTGAGGTCCTAAGTTAGAACTGGGTCAAAGCAGAATGGAAACATAATTTTCTTCAAAAGTGATAGAATTAATTCAAATTATATGTTTATGGAACAGCCTACAGTGAAATGCATCTCATTAGTAGCTGTAAAAGGAGAAATTATGTTAATTAAATGATGGAGTTTAAATAATTAAGATTTTATGAGGTTAAAACACCACATTCGTGTAATCAAAGAAGTATAAGCCTGGTGATGATCCTCACCTGGTTCAGCCATAGATCGTGGTTCTAAAGGGAAGAAGAGCAGAATTAGTAGATTGAATATACTTACTTTCACAAATAACTATTTTTCTTAAGCACTAAACCTGAAGCTTGCTCTTCTCAATATGATGGAATACTCCTTTTTATCCAATTTTCTGTTTAAAGAGTGTTGGAGACAGCCAGGCCTTATACTCAGTGGTATGCCAAATCCACTGAACAATGTGAACACTCATGAACACTTTGGAGAACTTATGAAGAGGAAATAAATTCTGCAAGAAGTATTTTTTTTTGAAGTCTTAGTACTACTGTATTGTGTCTTGAAGAGAATTTCTCAATGAAATCAAGTTATGATAGAACATTGTTTTATTTAGGTTTGATTAAGTGTGGTATTTAAGGAATTTCTATTGGGTTTTAGCAAATTTAGCATTCCATTGACTTATGAGGAAACTGCGTTTGAAAATTAAGGTACAAGTATATGTTTGCGACCTGTCATGTAACGTGCACACACGTGTATGTGTAAGCATGCTAACGTGTGCTTCAAGTTACTTTTGTGGATAAATAAGCAGTCCACTGCCCATAAGCACAATATAATAGCACCTAACTGAAAGATGAGGGATTTACATACAGGCAATGTAACTCTACATAAATGGTGCAAAACCGAAATCAAATAGCAGAAGTAAGGCTGAATTAGAAAATGACATTAAAGTGGCAAAGGGATCAAAGCAGAAGGCAAAACAATCCAATAGTTTGGGGCATCTCAGACAAATACTACCTGTGAGTATGCTGTTCAATTCATCCACAGTTTTGGCTTCTGGAACCCGGATCTATTGCCATAAATATGGCTTATATAATTCTTACCATTGTAATAAGAAATTCAAAGTGTTGCTATGTTAGCAATTTTGTTGCTTCCCTATATTTTATTAGACACGATATTTCCACACAAGAAACATACTTTTCTGTAATATCCTAAAATCTGGAGAATCTTCTATCAGTGTTCCTTCTCTATACCATTCAACCTTTGGGGAAGGAGCTCCTTTCACCCGACATTCAAAGACAACAAGCTGCCCCTCAGAAGCTGAAATATCCTGTAACATCTAATAGAGAAAATGAATAGACAGTCAGTAAATGTCTTTTTGGTCTGGAAGTAATACTGATTTCAGTAGGATTTCATAAAGCCATTTAAATCCTTGAATGGCTTAAGAAATGCATAATTCCTTTTTTTTTTTTAAATCTTTGATAGCTAGAAAATTTTAATTATCTCTCCATGCAATAAATTGACCTCTTTAACTTTCAAATATGTCACAGAACAAATTACCTTTGTAAATACAGGAGCAGCAATTATAGGTCTTCCATCCAGTCCTTGCAAATAGTTAGTGGGGCTTTGAGCCTGTAGGGTGCAAAACATCACATGATGATGTTTAGGTGTACAGAGGATGTTTTTCCATACACAGGAGAAACATGCTGTCAGAATGACACAAAAGAGATTTTGGTGGGTGAAGTCCAAAGCAAAATATTTAATGCAGTGAATAAAAGTTGCTCTGTTGTAGACAACTGCTAGTGATCTTCCTGGATGGGTTACTGCCCAAGTAACAAAAATGTTGTGATTGCCTTCACAGAATCATATAATGGCTTGGGTTGGAAAGGACCTTAAAGCCCATCAAGTTCCAACCCCCCTGCCCTGGGCAGGGACACCTCCCACCAGACCAGGTTGCTCAAAGCCCCATCCAGCCTG
>JAOXNO010000002.1:5149254-5193655 GCA_028565335.1 Limnodromus scolopaceus
CCGGCTGAGCCAGCAGCAGCTGCTCCTTCTGCTCACTGCCGCAGAGATGCCTGAAATCCGGGCATGAAAGATTCCCTTCCCTTTGCCAGGTGCTAAAGGTTAGCTGGGAGGCAGGACATCTCTTCTGTCGTACGGCTGTGAGGTTCAAAGATGAAGTTCAACAACAAAGCAAAAACTAGAAAATGTGAGGGTTCTGAGTCACAAACTGTAGAAAAAAATCACTTTTTTAAGAGCTTGCTTTTGGTCCTTGAAATTCACCATATTGTGTCCCCTACCTGATTAACTGGTGTTGACACAGGCTGGACAGGTACAGACACAGGCTGAACCATGGCAGATGGTGCCTTGGAGGTTTCTTGATGCTTGGCTGCAGCTCTAACAGCAGGAGGTGCTGCATTCAAGGAGGTGTCAGCTGGCTTTGGTTTGCTGTGAAATAGTAACCAAAAACAAGTTTTCTAATTGGAAGCTGGAGCTATGTGTGTGTCCCTTAGTTATGCCTCTCCCACTTACTGGCAACCCCAGCCTCAATTCTGGGATTGAATTCCAATTGATCGAAACTGAAGTGTACTCCTAGGTAAACTGCATTTTATAAGAATCAGGCTGCACACCTTGCCACTCTAATTTCTCATACTTATTTCAGCAACAGCAAATGTGATAAATGGCCTGGATTAACCCAACTGTAGCTTGAAAGCTGCTGTTACCAGCTCTGGGCAGCATGTGACGGCAATGCCAGTTTCTCAGAGGAGAGTGCTAGTTTCTCTTGCACTGCTCTCTGAGCTTGTATGAAGATTTGGGCCTATAAGGTGATGAAAATACCATGGTCTGCTTGGATACAGATTCAATAATTTACTGCTGAAAAATAGAAAAAGAGAGGTATGCTTTCTGGCCATCGTATCATGCAATTTTGGTAGTGTACAGGTTGATGCCTCTTCACTTCTAGGTTTTTTCTATATGGAATTAAAAGACTTGTCCCTATTTATTTTTATTGCCAAGTAAAATAATGCATGCAGTGAAGATTTGGTAATTTTATTCAGTTTGAGGTATGCATTGGCTGCTCTGGAATGTACCACACTTCCCCCCAGGAAAGCCAGCTTTCAAATCAGAGGAAGCCTTACTCCGAGTAAACATACAGTTGTTGTGATCATAAATTTCTCATCTGAAATGGTGAACTTTTTTTTTGCACCTGTTCTCACATTAATTCCCCTTAATTACAGGTGTTCGGGTTCATGTGAACACAGCTGGAAGCTAAGCAAAAATAAAGACACTCTGATTGTATCCAAAACTGATCTTCCGTAATTCTGTCATTGGAGGACATCCCACTACAATGTCAGAGCAGCGTTCCTTTTTTCCTAAGAAATACAGACTGCAATACATTACTTCACAATGTAATGAGGTAAGCAACTTAGAGATAACATCGAGTGGGCAGGATCACGGTCGACACTACATTAACAACTAATGAGAGGAATAAGAAAGAACATTATGCCTGAAACATTTGAAAAGTCTGAGCTAGAACTAGGAAAAACTAAGCAATTCATCCCAAAACCTTTTGAGATCTTCTTGAGCTTAAGTTTTATATTAAACCCTTACATTTATCAAAGTCCATAAACCAATCCAATCTGGAGTATTTTATGACTTTGAAGTAAAAATCACCTAAGACAGGATTTGCTGTCAGCCTGAGGTCTTCAGTCAAAGACACAGCAGTGGTTTTTATTTGCACTTTAAAAGAAAATAACATTTGTAATGAGTATAACCCTCCTTAATAAATAATGGGGAAAAAAAGGGGGTGCATAAGTCTAACTGATTAGAATTTCCTCTTTATATAGCACTGGTTGCTTTTGAGGTTGAATTAATGCACACAAAGGAGTTCAAAATAAAAGATTGATTATTTTAGTTTTCAACCAGTATGACTCCCTTTCCAGTTAATAGAAAGACTTTGATTCTGAAATACTACAGATTTTAACAGCATTGGAACAGGTTCTAAATGCACAGGGAATGGATTTCATTTAGGAAAAATAAAACTATTTCCCAGGTTTTAGATTACACCTGACACCTTTTATTTCTTTTTATAATTAAGTAGTCTTTTATACCCATCATTTCAGTTTACTCTAGTTCATATGTATTTATTTCCTTATCTTAAATCTAAATAATCCATGTATATGTATATTTGGCATCTTCTGCCAAAAACTTCATGACATACCATAGTTTCACGTGAGAAATTTTACTACACTGTTTTTCCAAGTCAGACACTTAAATAAGTATTTAAGTTGGGTCTATTCAAAAGGCATCTGTTTTAGTAAATTAATTTTGGTAGTTTAATATTTAAGGTAACCTATTTCTTCTTGTGGCTATATTTAATATTAGTTTCAATTCTTCAGATAAAGTTGAAGGCACACAAGCAAATGTGTATTTGATCCATACTATTTGTAAAGCAAACAAACAAACTAACACACAAACAAAACCCAACCCAAATAACCCAAACAAATCCCCAAAAGCCTAATGTGTTAGAAGTTGCAAAATATGAATGGAAACTGCAATCTCTACACTTCTGAGGCTATTTTAACTGTAAGAAATATGGAAGATATAATTGATTTTAAACTTACTGATCCATTTCGTTTTTGATGATTTCACCTTCAGAGTCAGAAGAAGAGACTCCTAGGAAAAAGAAACAAAAAATCACTTAGCAGAGGGGTTTTTGGAGAAGTTTATCTCTGAATGATACAAGCCTTGATTCAAATTTCCTCTAGAGCATTCTAAGGATATATATTATAAAGCTATGCCAAAACAAAAGATCCCGTTGCAGTGGAAGTGAACCAGTGTTGTGTACTGTGTAAGATGCAGAACTGCTATTGAGATAAGGATGAGGTGCAATTTAAATGAAGAAAACAACACCCAAGAGTGAATGTATACCTGGGTCTTCCTCAGGTTCTCTATAAAATGCCACAAGTGTGTTTTAGTCTGTAATTGCTAATTGCTGTTGTGAATCAAGTAAGAACTTTTTTTCTCAGACACCTGATACTAACAGTTGTGGTTTTTTTTAAAAAAGGGGGAAAAAAGAGGAAAACCTGGAATCACAGTTTTTATTCTTAGACTAATGCCTTGTAGCACAGTTTGGAGAGGATACTAGCTCAGTTTACTAACAGCTGTGTTACTGAGACATTTTACACTTCTGATTCAGCCTTCACTGTGTTTGGAATTTGCATTTTCTCTGCTGTTCCTGCCAGTGAGCACCTCCATCGGCCATGGCCTCCATCCAACATCCACTGAGTTCGGTAAAAGCAGGCCTTGGCCCCGGTCTTGAGAACTAGTAAATCCCTGCCAAGCACAGACATCTCCCATTAATGTCAGGGGCACTGCAGATACTAAAAAAGGATTCGTCCTTTCACTGTCAGATTAGAGATGTGAAAGAGGAACAGTAGAGCAAAATTAACCTTGTATTAAGGAAGGTAGGTGATGTAATTTATGAATGGTCCCACTGTTGTCAGTGATGGTACTTGGAGTATATTTCTCTGACCAAGAGATGGAAAAAAGACAAAAGGGTAAAAAAAGATTCTACGTGTTTATTTTAAATTTGTAATCCTGCTAGCACAATGATGGATGCAATCTAAAACCATACCCAAAAAAGTGTTACAAAGAAATATAATAAATAGACCTCTCTTAAGCCAAGTAGGATATATTAAAAAGTATAACAAGAAAGAAAAGGGATCTAAATCTGCAGATATCTATTCTGTTTTATTTACAGCATCTATTGTGCAAGTAAAATACCAAATTGCTGGCATTTTTATTTTGGCTACAAGGTCCCAAGAATGGGGACCTTAGGGTGAAACTATTGTTTATTCACTTTGTAATAATGACTGTAAGAAAAGGGATTAATAAGAATTAGACACAAAGTTTAGGTTCTTGTATTTCTGTAGAATATCACTGGCAAAAAATATAAGGTGTCAACAGAATTTATTTCTAGACTTAGATCTTGCAGAGAGATACATAAAATCTCTGGGAAGCAGCACAATAAAGAGGAGCTGCTTATCTAAAGAGTATTTTACAGAGAGATAATAAATATGTTTATAATGCAATAAGTGTTGAGTCCCTGCTATGTATTTTTGGTGACAAACCTATTACACAGTTAACATACAAAATACATAATTGTATCTTAATCCCATATGACCAATTTCAACAACCAATCTCTACAATTCTAACATTACCTTCTATGTAAATCTCTGCAGAAGTGGAGTCTGTTCCATAGATGTTTGAAGCAAAGCACGAGTAACGTCCTGTATCCTCCTCAAAAGCTTCCAGAATAACCAATGAGTGCCGATCACGTGCCTGGATGATTTGAATGTCTGGTGAGTTTTCAAGCTCCTTCCCTTCACAGTACCACCTGCAAGGCAAAAATATTGTTTATCAATGCAAACTTGACACTAGAATGACAATGTTCGAAGCCTTTCTGATGATAAAACGGGCAGGTTTTAGCCTGAAGATTGCAGAGTACTGCAGGCAAGTTTTGAATCAACATAGGAATAAAATATTTATGATTTTCATAATATTCAATTACAGCAAATAATAGAGCTCCTTTCTTTGCAGTATTGAAACATACTAACAAACTAGTTTATGTAAGTGACCCTGGAACGGCTTTTTCTTGATATACAGATTTTAACAGTAGAGTAGAAGAGCTCTGAATCTGGAATGCTATCAATCCAGCTCTGAATTTCTCTTGAGGTACATTCAGATCTGTGTTATAGCTTAAACTGTAGCAAAAAACCCCTACATCCAAAGTAAACAAATTTCCCTCATTCCAAAGTTCATGTTGGTTCAGAAAGTGACTGAAATTTACTCTAATGTTATTCTTTGTTTTGCCGCATATTTAAGACAATCTGCTTTTTATAAAAGATGGCAAAAGTGTATCATAAGGAACAAGAAGTGATCTATTACAATATGGAGGCACTTCCTTACAGGGACATGGCCAATGAGACAGCTGTGCCTTGAATTCTTTCCTCCATCATATTGCTGTGTTTCTCTTTTAAACCCAGCCACACATCCAAAAATATATTGGACCCTTCAGAGACTTCACACTCTCATCTAAGGCATTTCTAAGTCCCTCACTGTTCAGAAAGGTTGTTTCAGTAGAAAATGCAGGAACCCAAGTTAAAGTAAAATCAGCACCTAAAAAGACAGTTCCATACTTGGGCTCCCAGTTCAAGAAGGACAGGGAACTGCTGGTGAGGGCACAGCAAAGTGCTACAAAGATGATGAGGGGCCTAGAACATCTCTCTGATGAGGAAAAAGGCTGAGGGACTTGGGCCTTTTCAGTCAGGAAAAGAGAAGGCTGAGGAGGGATCTGATCAACACTTATAAATACTTAAACGGTGGGTGTCAAGAGGATGGGGCCAGTCTTTTTTCAGTGGTACCCAGTGACAGGCCAAGGGGCAATGGACACAAACTTGAACCCAGAAAGTTCCTTCTAAACATGAGGAGGAACTTCTTTACTTTGAGGGTGGCAGAGCCCTGGCACAGCCTGCCCAGAGAGGTGGTGGAGTCTCCATCTCTGGAGACATTCAAAACCCACCTGGACGCGTTCCTGTGCAACCTGCTCTGGGTGGACCTTCTCTGGCAGGGGGGTTGGACTAGATGATCTCCAGAGGTCCCTTCCAACCCCTATCATTCTGTCATTCTGTGACAGGATGTGTTAATGGCAGTAACCATCAACTCAACCTAAGAGCTAGTGGGAGGCGAGCAGGCCTGATTGCTGTTGCTTGTTAATATGGAAAAGACAGAACAGAAAGAGAAGAAGCAGGTGCATTTGCAGAACCAGTTTTAAATTTAATAAGACAGTCTAGGTTTTATAGAGAAGGTGTGGTACTATGTATAGGGATCCAGAGTGAAATCGTTGGGGTAATACTCAGAAATTTGTGTATTTTTAGATCACTATCTAAATTTGAAAAGGCAAACTAAGGTGCATTCGTCGTCACCATAACTTTTCTCATAAATAGACACAGATATCAAACTCCACAAAATATTTGTATTTTCTGTTTACACGTAGTTAAGAAAGCAGCAGTAGTTGATTAATGCATCTTCTGCATGTGTGGGTGGGGACTGTCATACTGATAACATTTTTTTATTTAATTGATTTTTTTAAGTGAAGAAGTGTTTCATCCATCTTTATATGGTAATTTGGTAAAAGTGCCTGCTAGCTTTTGAGTGCATACAAATGCTATCAAAGCAATGGCAAATGTATTTACTATTATATATTATGGCAAGTAAGATTAGTTGTGGAAAGCTTAAAGATAGGTTTTTAAGTAATAAATTGTAATAATTCATATTTCCTGGCTCATACTATAAGGTGCGTTGATACATGTCTTTCTCAGGTAATTTAGAAAAACATTAATAAATAAATTTGTTTAACCATTCAATTGTATTCACCTCTTAGAAGGACAACTTTTTACAACAATTTTTGCTACAAATTGAGCATGAAGAATTTAATATCTTATTAATATCAAATTAATACTACATTATATATGGACAGTCCATACCCATGGAAAGACAGTATTTCGTAGAGGTATAACGTAGAATTGAAAAAGGAGCCTCAAAGGGACTGTGAGGCATGAAGGACTACAGATCTGGAACTTAAATGCTGATGACATAGCTAAGAAGTAAACCATGCACTATTTGTGCACCATCCAACTAGCCGTCCAACATGGCTTTCTTAAAGTAGACAGGGTATTCCCCAGCCCACTTCAAGTGGCACATTAGTGTAATCTGTAGCTCTACAGTCAACTGCCTCGAATGTACAGCTTGGAAAGCATACAGGTCTGCCTGCTGCGGAGGGAAGCTCCTGCACTCTAGAATGAATCATACTGCTTAACATAATTTCCCCTTTTAGAAAGGCAAACCTTAGTAGCTAGAGAGACGAAGTTTCGGTTCATGTCTACATCTGCTTGCCTACCCTGTCGTACAAGCCTCCATTGTCACAAGAGTTGTCTAAGAAAATGACTTCTATGAATTTAACATTTCTGATTGCAACGGACACTCATGTAGTAAATATCATCATGTTAAAAGAGGATGCCAGTAGAAAGTAAAATATCCCATCTCTCTTCCCTGACATTTCACAGCTGAAGTACAGCTTTGCTTCACTAAAATACATCTACATCCTTCTTGCACGGTTTTGCAAATGAGAAACTGGCACTGCTTTATGCAGAAAACTTAATCCAAAATTACTAATTTCTCTTCCATTTGAGCCATAGGGCTCTGAAAGACAAGCTCTTGCAGATATGGGAGCAGGTCTTTAAGATGTTAAAATCCTGCTGCTGAATTCTTTACTGGAGGTTTCTTGCTCTGACGTGAGGAGGGCAGGTTCAAATGTGTTCCCAGGACCAGCTGCCCCAGTTCTGGTCTAATGAAAATGGGTTTGCACTAGGACACTATATACATGGATCTAGGATAAGTGAGCCATACAAATTCTCCTATATATCATTTTTGGTACATGTTAGTAGCCATAAAAGAAGGGACTGGGCAGTCAGGAGGCTACAGCTGCATCTTAAATTGCCACAGGTGTTTGCTTGAACTCAACGTGAGCCACAACATTAAGGGAATATTTGTCTGTCCCTCTGAAGTTCAACATAGTTCATTTGCTAGGTTTTCTACCAATCTGGTGGCCAAAATGAGATGCTTCGAGGTACTTTCTGTCAGTGGACAATCTGCCTGGGACAACGCTGTACTGCAGGATAGCTTTCAGCAGCCATTCATGCTACTTCTCAAACCTCAGTGGAACTTGTTTCAGGTGCTTCACAATGCAGCGTAAACGGTGTTCTGAATATTAACCACACCAATACAATACGCAGCACCTTTGGAAATTTAAGAGACAGCTGTCATCATACAAAAGAGAGTAATAACCTCAGCACATATGCTAGGATGCAAGGTGAGCTAGCACATATAATAAGGTAGATCAGAGCCCACGGGGTGTTCTGGCTCAGACTGCAAGTCCACCTAACCCAGCAAGCTGTCTTGACAGTGGCCAAAAGCAGACACATAGAAGAGTGTGAGAACAGTGCAAATCTATACATATATGTATGTATGTATATTAATCTAATTCTCTGGAGTATCTAACCATTCTCTTAATCTTTTTTATCTTTTTATCTTTTATCTTTATGTTTTATCTACCATTCTCTTTATCTTTTTTAGAAGATGTGAAGCAGCACTTAAAAATAATTTTAAAAAGGGAAAATCACTGGTCTTAAAATGATTATTTACAAGCTACCTTTCTTTTAAAGGGTTTCACTTTCACAGTACCATTGCTATTGTTTTCTAGTAGATTAGATTGTGTGGTTCTTTACTAACATTTAGTTTGCAAATCTTGCTTTTTATTTGTGTCATCTTTATTTTGAAAGAATTGGTTTACACTTCCATTCAAAATACATTTCCTTTAAAAATAATGATCTTTCTTGCTTCTTCTGATTGAGCTGTAGTGTTCATATTTTATCATAGTCCAGTCAGGGTCCTTCAGGTCCTCTAATACAAACCTCTTGAAACAGAAAGAAAAGCTACATCTGTTTTAGACTTTGCCCATAATGACTTGCCCAAATCTGGTATTTTCCCCACTAATAATTAGATATGGTGGGGTTTTTGTGGCTGGCTCCCCAGAAGTGCGTATGACATTTGCTTTTCTTTTCAGTGATTTCCTTATAAACGTGTAGATACAGACACCGTAGCCACTAGCGGGGTCCTTGGTATCCACAACACAAACATCTAGTGCCTGGGGTAAAGGAACAACTCTACCACGAGTACGTAGAGGAAACATTTTGTGGTCCCAAGGGAGAAGCATCATAACGTGCATTACAGGCTTGATTGAAAAGGTCCATTGAAATTGATTAGTGACATTTTGAAGTTCCAGACCAGGAAAATATGTAGGATTGCTGTCATCCCAAAGGGTTGTTGGTTTTTTTTTTTTATTCTATGTATAATATAGTGATAATTGACAATGTTATATTTTCAGGAGAGAAGAGCTAAGGATCATGCCCAGTTATATGACTAAAAGCACAAATTGGGTATATGAATGTACAAGTCGTCTTTTAGGTGTGTAATTCATGTAGGCAACTGTGTTCTTTGGGAGCTGAGTCATGGCACTTACTCATGTCTTTTTATATACCTACCTCATGCCTCTTCCTTATAATGTAGTCTTGTTTTAGCAGTTAGCTTTAGCAGATATGAAAAACTATTGAAGAGAATAGCCAAGTTCTAGAATTTAATCTCATTTTTAGCAGCATCTTTTCTGTCTAGTGATACTATATTTTTGTGTCCACCCAAATGTGGCTCCTCACTGCCTTATGTGACACATAAAGCAAAACACATCACAGAAAATGCTGCAATATAATCACCAGTAAGGTATGAGAACTCTTTGTGTTCCTACTGATCAACTTTTCCAATTAACCTGCTGTATTTGTGTAGAGATAAGTCTGTATTGCATGCCTTTGTGAGCCCTAATTCTAATTTCCTATAACCAAAATTAAATACACCATGCAAGCTATTTCTTCTAGTTATTTTGGTAGTATGTGAGTAGTTTATTCCTTTAGTAGATTCAAACAGATAAGGAAGCAGGATTGGGTTGATTCTTTTCTTTGCAGTTATTTTTTCCTTTCACCAGTCCAAAATTTGCAACTTAAGTGATTTAAAACTTTAGGAATATACTGCTGTTTCAAACCTGTGTTTAGTTCTCCTGTGCAGTGTGCTCTTTAGTTACTCTTTTCATCATAATGTTCAAGTATTTTGAGATTAAACCAAGAAAAAGAGCGTGCTACATGTATGTTATCTCTTTGTGATGTTTGTAAATGAAAAACAATTCTCTCTGGTGAAATTAAGCTTTACGTGAATCTTTGGTATGGCCATATCTACTCCTTGCTTATTAACGTTTTATGTTATTCTTACCATCAAAACGTTGTACGTGGTAGTAATGAAATGTCAGTTCCAAGGGGAGTTCTGACATTGAGATACGTGGCATGGCTGAAGTAGCAGTACTCTCTGTCACTGACATTTCATTCCTGCCATGAATTGTAATCATACAAGGCAGGTTCATGTTAAGCACGAGCGGTGTCATCCGCTGTGCCAAATTCATCCGAGGTCTTAATCCATTGACTTGACTGGAGTTGCACATAAGAGAAGTTTGGCTCTCTAGGCTTTGAGTGCTAAAACAAATAAATGTTTTCGTTTGGCAGTCAGGAAGAAAAAAAAATCTTAATCAATTTTACATGATTTCAGTCTCTAAAAATCTGTGATTAGTTGCAGATCTAGTCTCCTTAAACAAAGTAGCACTAAAACGCACTTTTTAAGCTTTGTATGCCTATGTTAAAGAATGTTTTCATGGAAACCTTATGACATACAGCCTGTTTTTAGAACATCAAATCCTCATGACACTTCCAGGATAGCTGTGTATGCTAAACCATGCAATGTGATTCATAAGTAAAATTAACCTAGGAGTGATGTGCCAAACAGTTTGGAAAAATGTAGGCACCTCTGAGCTTGAGGGAATAAGGAGTGCTCTCCTCAGGGAGAGGAGCGAATGTCACACCTATCGTTACTCATACTGAAACAGGGCTGTGGAAGGAAGCATGAGAACGATGTCATCGAAACCTCTAGCACTTTGGAAATATGCTACACACTTCTCTTAAATGCTTATTCTAAGCTGCAGTGTAGTCAGAGTAATCAATAATCGTAGTGGTGCTCTTTAATTGTGAGCTAATATCTGAGCTAGCTGGAGGCCCACATACTATAGTATCAGTCTTTGTTCGTCTCTTCTATGACACTGCGTTCAGCTCATGATACTGAAAAATGGGTAATATTTCACTGAAACTTCTTTCTAGATAGGTACGCTTAACAAGCTTCCTCTAACATGTGGGCTTGCTAGATTAAGGCTGAGTTATCTTAAAAAAGTAGTTGGACAGGTCTATCAATATTCAGCCAAGCAGGATTTAGCTTTCCATATACTGGTATTCCAAATCAGTTCCCAGTTTCTTCTCTTGTCCACCATCTGATTTTCTGTCCCTTAGAGAACCCAGGCAGTTACCTGCCGAGCCTGTAAATGTTACTGCTTTATCGTTGCCAATGATATTTCAACCCTGATCCATCATGAATGTTATTTACTTCACTTTTTCCTCATCAATTGTCTTTTGTACTGTCTTGCTTTCAAACATGGTATCTGCCCATCACATTTTCCAGTCCTTTCCGTTCCTGTGATCAGCTTCTTTCTAAATCTCCTTTCTCTAATTTCTGTTTTATAATCCCCGTTACATCACTTTAACCATATAATTGCTCCTAGTGTTGACTGAGAAACTACATTACAGAGCTTGTTGAATCTTGTTCTTGTTTCACAATGCTCTGGGTTCCCACAGTACCACTTCTACATTGTAAGGGTGTATATTATAAGCATTTTAAGTAACTTGGGATTCCTTTCTGTGGTTAGGAAGTCAAAGGACACAGGCAAGCATGCATTAGCACATCTGTGTCCAAAGGTTGCCTGTTTACTGAGCTTTGTCATTCAGCTCAGTTGAAGGAAGAAATCATGCCTTAAAGCCAGTTAGCATTAAGCTTTATTTCATCAGTTGCCACCTTGCCAGTTAGTCCTTTACTGGGACTACCGATTTTTGTATCTCTCTTGCTTATCTATGAGAATTCTTCTCTCCGTGCCCAGCTCCACAGATTCTGAACCAACTCACCATAAACCTTGGAAAACTGTTACCCTCAAAGCAAGAAGGTTGCCGGTTCTGAGCCCAGTGCTGGACACAGTTCCACAACTATGGCCAACAAGATGCTTCCTTCACTATTTTGGAAGCTATGCACAGCAGATCAAAGACAAGCATTAGTTTTAGTGAAAAACCCTGCACTCTCATGGTCCCGATGGTTAATGAAACACATACTCCACGTTACATTATATTTTCTGGTTTCCTCATGCTGTAGCAGTGACTAAAAAGGCCACTATCACTGGAAGCACATTAATATTTATCACTCAGGCAAGTGAATTTTTTTACACCCTTTCTTAGTGTTACTCCTACAGATTGCTGGAGTTAAAAGAATCTTGGATGAGCAGGACAAAAGTTTTGTTAACAAAAAATTATGATCAGAAAACTCTGTTCAAGCAGGTAACATTCCCAGCTTTCTCCTTAATGCAGCATGTACATACACACACACAAAACACAAGGGGAGAGAAAGTCCAGACTTACTCCTTTGTAATTTATCTTTTATTTGTTAGTTTAAATTATGAAACTGAAAGCTGAGCCTGAACTTTTTCTTGAACTTGACTGCTTGGGACTGATTTTCCCTAAGGGACTTCTTTCTCCCTGTCCCTACTTCCCTTGGCCTTGGGACATCAGCGTGTGGGTTCTGGACCTCTGTGTTAGCTCCTCTAAGATTCTGATCTGGCTACAAGCTTGAATCAGGAAACCAAGTGTGCATTTCTGTTTGGTGCAGTGCATTATCATTGGAAAAGTCTGATGGATGCTTATTCTCTAAAAGCGTAACAGCTCCTGTATTGACTGTCATTGACATATTTCATTATTTACAGTAAACAAAATCAAATGTTGAAATAGAAATTTCAATGGAAAACTTTCAGTTTTGTTGGGATAAAAATAGACTCAAGTTACAAAGATACCCTTCATCCAATTCCAATCAAGCAGTCCCTGAATTGGGTGCGCAGGCATCCTGGCCATGCTGGATACTTCGTGGGATGAGTCATTGTTCCTGGGTTCTCTGATCTGCCCTTGAGAGGCTTCAGTGACTTTGTAGTGTCAGCTTCTAATTCAGATAGTTGTTAAACGCCTAAACTTAGATGGCATGAACACCTTGTCAGTTTTATGTATGTGTCAACAGCATAGGCATGATGTGCCGTTGTAAGGATGGTATTGTAGCCTTCTGAAGAAATACACAAAATTAACATTGTGCACCAGACTATATGTCTATAAACAAGCAATTCAGTGTTCACCTTTTCTGAATACAAAGAAAGCCAGATTGAGTTTGTCTACAGGTCTATATACATAACAGAATGTTATTTCAGTTGTTTTCTTTGTACTATAAACTATGAATGATGAGCGAAAACCCAGTATTTCTCATGTTAAGGGATCCTACCGACATTTTTAATATCAAAAAGATTTATCAAAGCAAGTGCCTGGAGAAGTAAATCTCAAAGTCTTTATAAGCTAGAGAAGTCTTCAGAGAGTGCTGCTAATATCTAGGGGATGATGATATTTCCTGTCTGTTTTCTGTCAAAAAACCACAAATTTCTGGCACTGTTTTCTCTTTTAATTGGATTCCTCTCTTGATTTAAGGGCTGAACACAATACAACATTTATAATGGTATAAACTCCACTAGGGGAATGCCTCAAAATTGTTAATTAAAGCAAAGTGAAGTTAGACATGAAGCATAGTAAAAAGCATATTCTTTCCAAATAAGGTTTTTCCCCTGCCTTTAGAACAGATTCCTCTTCTATAAACAAATCATTTAGCCCTTTGGAAGTTCACATTCCTGTCATGCACAAGACACCCTGCTTGGCACCATGGGTCAAGGTCTTGTTAGGGATTGAGAACCTACACATTACTACTGAAGGGCAAAACAGCCTGGGCATCACACTTCAGAGATCCTATGAACTGGGAAACTACTTGTCTTCATGACAAGGCTGTCCATTTCAAGAGGATCTATTTGTAGTTCCTTGTTCCTATATACTTAATAATGCATTTTAAAAGCTTCTTCCTTCTGAAAAGTTAGCTGGTGTGCCAGAAATCCAAGGGAGTGGAAGACCAAGATTCTTTACCACAAAAATCTTTGGAGCTTCCATCTTTGGATGTTGAGGTGGTTTTCACTTGATGCTTGTGCCTATTAGATCAGTGAGAAAGACGATAAAAGGTGTTGACTACAGTAGAAGTGGTAGTAGTGCTGTACTCAGCATTGTCAAGGTGTGTAAGGGATACAATGAGCTGACCAGTGGAAAAAAGTGGACCATCTGTGAAGCACAGAGCCCTTAAATTAGATGCTGAAGATGCAAACAGTTCTTTTCAATGTTAAGAAAAGCAACAAAGATTTGTAAAATGCCTATAAAAGGATAGGCAACTGCCTAGACTAAAGGTGTTTATTTATGATGTTGCAGATATCAGGATGCAAGTATGTATAGTATGTCTTTAAAAGGTGGATACAGATTTCTTTTCTATTGGATTGGTACCATCTCAGCAAAGGAAATGTAATTCCACCACTATAAGTGCAAGGTAAATTTTACTAATGAGCTCTATGTCAACAAAGTTAGATTTAGAAATGCTGATGAGATCTAAGCATTTTCAAGATAAATTTAAAAGTTACAATAATCTATTTCTCATTCCACTGATGTCATTGAGGAATAAAGTGTAGCTTTTTCACATTTCCTTTCATCTCCAGTGATCTTTGTAAATGTCACTTATTTAACTTTCAAAATACTCATAGATCTAGGAAAAAACTGAAGCATCAGAATTAGTAGGCTAGTCACACAACATGGATAAGTGTCAATTAATATGGGTGTCTTATACGTGGTAAAACAGAAGTGTTTTTTCGAAGGTCACAGCAGAATCACTGTCAGAATCTGAATTAGAACTCAACTGCTCTTGGTTATTTGTGTAATAACTTAAATGAACTCCTTTCCTCTCTGTTCATGTATGGATATTTTTGGTTTATATGGATCTTATGTTCTCTCATCTCAAATGCCTTCAGACATCAGCGTGAGGTATCACAACCATCGGTGGTTTTAGCTGGCTTACACAATCAATCTTTATTTCCATCAAGATAACTAACATTTCTCACTAGGAAGTCTAGCACTTTCTTTTAATTATGGAAGCAGAGTATTTAAAAACAGTTAAAATTCAAAGAAAGATACGTCGCAAAATACGTTGTCTTAAGATATAAGCAACCTTTTCTATGAGTTAAAGCAATTTTTTTTTTCTTAATTGATTTTAATAACCAAAATCAAGAGAATTCTGCTACAGATTACCGAAAAGTATGCATATCTGGAAGGAGGAAGGTATACACCTACTGTTATGGAAATACAAAATGACAAGCGCAGAATACATTTACCTGACTTCAGGTGCTGGGATTCCTACTACAATGCAGTCCAATTGCACTTTGGTTCCTTCAGGAACTTCCCTGCTCTTCAGTTTTTGGGTAAAGCGTGGTGGCTGTCCAATAGGCTCATCGGAATATACAGATGCAGATTCTGACTCTGTTTTTAGCTCTGCACTTGTTAATTGATTGATAGATTCCAAGTTTGCCGCCTGTTGATCATCTGTTTGTTCAAACGTTTTCTCTGCTTTGTTTTCCAAGTCTTGAGGTACTGGAATGGAAAGCCTTTCTCGGTTTTCTGATGTGCTAGATAGGCTAGAGCTGCCTTTTTGAGCAGGCTTATTCTTAGAATCAATTTTGCTCCTGTAGTTTTTGCATGTTCGGGGTCTTATTCTTTCAGAGTTGTGAGCTTTGAAAAGTGAGGAGAGCTCCTCGATGAAATCTGCCGCCTTGTTTAGGAATTCCTTTTTTGATTCTGATTCAGAAGGGAGGTGGTGTTTCTTTAGATCTTGAGAGGTCCCTTTGGAGCCCTTTGTATTTCTGACATGGTCCTGACAAAAGTTTGAGTGCGGGCCATTGTCTGATGTTTTCACAGCTGTAGACTGGGCCATTTGTTTGTGTTTTCCTGTGTTTTTCAGATGATCTGAGGGATGCTGTGAATGTGCCTGAAGCTCATCCTGTTTAGTTTCCAGTGGATTCTGATCAATGGCTTGTCTTGCCAGGTTTACACTTTCATCTAGCTCTTCTTGGCTCAAAAAGGCAGAGAGATCTGGAAGGTCATCTTGGGCAACCACCTCATCTGAATCACCAGAAGCGTTGCCATAATGGAAATTATGAGAAGATGGTTCTGATCTGCTTCTTTCACTCCTCCCTTGATGCTTAGTTTCAGCTAAATAACTTTCTCTCAGAAGTTGAGATATTGAAGTTGAGGATTCTAAACTGTCGTCTTGCATGCTGCCAACAAAGAGGACAAAAAGGACCACACCTTAGCAATAGCAATTTTTTTGATTGTACATAATTACAGGCTTCTGAAAAGAAGAACACAGCATTTTCAAAATGCATCTGTGTGCTGAATATTAACTTGTTTTAAAGGCCTGTCTCTGTACATACTGCCAGACGCTATTGCCTTTACCCAGTGAAGTTCATCTTTCATCACTTTCTACTGTTGGTAGCCTTACGCAGCTAAAGCAACTGCAAGTGTGGGAATTTACACTTTGTTCCAGGCAAAACTTCAACTACAGGGCTATTAACCGAGTTTTAATGTCAAATCTTTATTGTCGCCGATGTGTGTTTCTTAGCTAAGACGCAACGTCATCAGATAGAGTAAATGCTGGGTATTTCAAGGACTGAAATCATGAGAGAATAACTACTTTTAAATTGAGTAAATTTAGCTTGAAAGACTAAATTTAAGTTAAATTAAGTAAATTTAGCCTGAAAGACACTGAAGTGTAAGTAAGTGAACCCTCAAAAGCATTTGAGGGGTGAGACAAGGAATAAGAAGGGGAGAGAAGAACAAAAATATGCTATAATATTTTCATTTAAAATTCTTAAAGATATTGCATTATAGGAAGCAATAATGGTACCAAATGATCTATAACTTCTTAAATTAAGCATCATTTCTAATAAGCTATTTAAAGTAAGTAGAGAATGATATTGTTATTTGATACGAACATCATTTGTACTACAGGCCTTTAAAAATCACTATCTCAGATCATCCTGATTCTGAAAAATTGTACCACCGATGAGAAGACAGTATCAGAAAGCCTGGTACTTAACCTGCGTGTCTGAAGCTAAAGAATCCCTTTTGATACTTAAGTAAATACTTCTGCATAATATTCTCCCTTTTATTTAAGCAAGAGCCATTATGAACGCAGAGGGATTCAGACATCCCATTAACACACTCGTTTTACGGTGGCTTAAATATGAAGACAAATAAAACAAATACTCTTCACAACCTTTCAGAGAGCTGATACCTCACACCTACTGAAACAATGACTATTTACTGGATTTGTCTCTCAGAATATGCAGTGCACGGTGTCTCTCTCCTACTTCATTTGTGGCCTGGTAACTCTTGCTGTGATGGTTTAAATTGTTCCTGCCCCAAGGTGTCTGATTTGTCACTCTGCAGAAGGTTCTGTTCCTGTTGTGACAGCAAGAGAAGGGAACATGCATGCCCTCGCCTCAGCCATTTTCACTGGTAGCCTTATGTGACAGCTTAAGTTGCCAGAGACAGAAAAAAAGAAAAAAAGGTATCTTTGCTGTGAAAGGCTTTCTGCTCTGCTAGCGGGACAGTTGTCCCTGCAAAAGGGCAGCTAAAAAGCAAATGAGGTGGTAATACCTCGTACTGCTGCAGTATTTCTTCCTGGAATGTGAGTGACAGCCCTTCTTCCTTATTTACAAAAAGGAAAGCTTCAATTTAAACTGTTTATATTCTTCTTCAATGAATGAACGTAAAGCTATCATATTCTGATGTGCATTTTGAGACCTTAATCCCTCTGCCCCAGGCACAATTTTTTACAGTGAAATTATTTTTCTTACTTAAATATTTGCCATTTTAGATTTATTGAGTTTTATTTTTGTAAGATGAAACAAGCACAATCAGTAAAACAAAGGCACCCAACCCAAAATATTGATAATTTTGTGCCTGTACAAGAAATGACAAATAAAATATCATGTATATCATATGCTTCTAAGCACCCAATCCAGTCCCTGCAACCGAGCCAGGATCTGCAGTACTAATTGACCACTTGGCCTTAAATTATCTGCCACAGTGTTTCAGTGAAGCTGTGGCACAGAAGAGGACGTTGATTTGGGAAGCCCATGTGAGATAATGTTGTAAGCTGTTTCGTGACGGGACAGAGTATGTAATTTAACCTCTTAGGAGAACAAAGAGGTCTCCGTCAGGCTTAAAGTTCCCACCCTATGGATACTCCTTTTGCTTGCTCAGCTTTTACTTCTTAAGCAGCTGTGCAACCTTACCGAAGCTGAACGTGTTCAAGGGGTTATATTATCTCGTCTATGCACTGAGAGCATACAATGTGCTGTAAAGGTCACAGCTAAAGCTACAGTTTCAACTCTGAAGAGTTTAAATACATCCTCACATCAGGAGTTTGCCACCTGGAAGACAAACCTCGCACCGGAAGGAGCTGCAGACCTAGATTATAGCTGTAACACAGGGCAGGTTTGCTTTAGACCTCCAGCTTGTATCTACTTAAAAGCAAAAAGGAAGAAGCAGAGGCACTGCCAGCTCTTTTCCCTGCGCCATGCAGCTGGCTTAGCCTGCAAAACGTCTGGATAGAGCGCTGTGTGCTTTCAGTGGGATGTCATAGAAGGTACAGTCTCTCACAGTCTCTGGAGGGATGAAGCTCCGCGCTGACCTCTCTGCGTGTGGCGGTGGCTAAATGACAACATCCAGCTCTATGTATCTTTGTGTAGCTTTAGATGCTCCCAGCGGAAGGCTGTGTTTTACGTGCTTGGAGAAGGATGTATTTTACATGGTTGCAAAGTTTAGCTTGCTACATTCTTGGCCGCTCTTTCTGAAAAATTTCAGAATGGCACGTCTTCATTTTATCTCAATGCCTGTAAAGGTCATCAGAGCTGAAAAAAGATGCTGCAGGTCTTTAGAGAGCATTGGACACTCAAAGGAGGAAATGCAAGTAGGGAAATAATACTTGTGTGATCAAAACCTGCTGGACTCTAAACAAAGTTAAATAACTTCAGCAATACTTTTGTGGAGAGGGTATATGAAAATCTTCTGATTGACTGTTCATAGTTTCATTTTCCTCTGTTGTACAGCTATTGTTTGATTTTCTGATTTAAGTGCTATGTCTACTTCAGCAGAGGTCATTAATCGCAGTGCAGCTTTTCTGCAGGTAACAATAGTAAATAACTGTTCAGTAGTTATGTGAGACTTTAATCTTGGTCTTGCACATCTTCTAAATAGAAAATGCTTTAACAAAGCATTGAAACATGACAGAAATAATTCCTGCTATTGTGAGCAATTATTTTGGTTAATTTCCTTAAGGACTATTACTGCAATATGAGGACATACTCTCAAAGATGATGTGTCTAGATTGGCAGAATAGCTTTATAATTCTAGTTAGCAAAAAAGTACAGTGAAGAAGCCACTGCGTGATAGCAAAAGGAGGGAAATTACATGCAAATTACAGCAGCATAACAAAACCAGGGGTGCCCATACCTGGTGAAGATGTAAAAGGATGGAAGAAATTAAAGTAGTCTGATCAAAACTTCCTTGTGCTGATGGTTCATTTTGGCTAGCTGTAATGGGGTTGTATAAGGCACTCTCCATTTGGATGGCCACGCCAGACAGCAGAGCCATACATGGAAGAGCAAAACCCACTTGTCTGTCACAGCCCTGAGTGAACATAGGGAAAGCAAATGAACAAATTGCTATTTCAACCCTGTCTCTGCCCCTCTGATGGCAGTTGAGGGCATGTGAATGGGAGAAATCAAACAGTTCCCCAGCAAAGGAGCTGGAACATCTTCTTTCCTTTCTTCCTTCTTTACTTTTTCTGCCCATCAGAGCAGACGAGGTAGAAGGGAGCAGAGTGCTCCTGGTGTTGGGAAGCAAGATATTGATGAGAATGAATCTGATGCCAAATTCTTAATCATTAGAGAGCCATCACTTTTCTTTAGAGCTCACCCAGGTTCAGAATATTACATCTAACTCTTCTCTATTTTCAGCTTGTGTAAAAGATAATTTTTTATTCTTTTTTTAGTAAGGAAGAAGTTGGGTACTAGTCAAATGTAGCACTTGAGGCAGTGCTTGACTACTGAAGTTTTAAGATGCTTTAAATTATGTCATATTTCTAATTAAATGGGAAATGTTGAGTTCCAACAAATGTTGCTGTGAGGCTACGAGACAGTCCAGTTACAATTAGTAATGATGCCTTGCTTATGCCTTCAGAGATGTCCAGTTTCTTTTCTTTTTTCTACAAGGAGTTATACTCTCCAAGGACTACAGAGGGCTGATGATTGAGGGAAGCACTGGTTTGGCTGAGCCATTCAAGATTTCACAGCTGAGGGCAACAGCTTTTGTTCAAATAAGACCAAGCATACAGCCTGCCGGGGCCTCTGGGCTAGATAGCAATAAGGCTGAATTCAATATATTTTCTAAAATATCTATTAAACCATCTTTCTAGTGAGCAAAAGGATGTCACTAGAGGAACGGCTATGCTGTCACAGGTTTGATTAATGATAATAGATAATAATTTAGTCTTTCTATAGCCAAAACTAGAAATCAAGGTCGAAAATTAAGATCTTGTCTTGAATTCAGTCTTGCTTAGATTGTTTAGACTGAGATGTGGAATTGGTCTTGATATGCCTTGAGCCTTCCCTTTAATTTTTCCTGACTGGGACTTTGGAACAGAACTGTCTTTGTGGTTGCACAGAAACCATCCCGTGGTCCCCCAGTACACAGTGACACAAAGCACTGGCACTGAATGGCAATGCGTGGCACAGTGCTGCCGTACCACGGGGCTAGCAAAATGGATACAGCAATTGCAGATACCTCTCTTGAGCAGATAAGTGCAGATGACTCTGCAGATAACTCTGTTGAATAAGCAGGAAGAAGGACAAACTCGAGTCAAAACACAGTAGACAGCAATCTGTGGTGTCAATGAAAGCACCAATAATTTTGCAGACTGGAAAAATCTGTCTCATGATGAACCAGTATCAAGGGGAGGAATTGTAATGCTAGTTACAAATAATAGCTCTAAACTGGTGTTACTTAGGATTGAAAAGGGAATGACTGACTCCAGCAGTCAGCAGGTCTCTGCTCTTGACTAGTTCATTACCTACAGCACCAAACAAGTGCACCAAGGGCAACATTTTTTGCTTTCCTGGGACACTAACAGCAGTGAACTTGGGCACCTAATATCTTGAGAGGCATCAGAGGATGAGAACAAAACTGACTACATGAACTTTTTCAGTCTCCGAATTCAGTTTTCACTAGCCAACTAATTGCACAAGCTTTCTGAGTTTTAAAGAGCCTGTATTTATGGCAATGATGTTGACTTATTAGCCAAGTGATCTTTAGGATAAAATATTCACAGAGGTAGAATTAGTTTCCACAGCTTGTTTTGGCAATGGCTTGACCTGAAAATCCTTACGTGGAAGGGAGTAAAATTGCACTGCAGGAAGCTTGCGCGGTGTGACACTGAACCCTTTCATTTCCTCTTGTTTGAGGCTGGTTTGATTCATTGCTGAGTTGCCACTGAAAGAATTTGAGCTTTTCCTAAGAAAACAGCAGTACGGAAATCTCAGCAAAGCTGAAAGGAATCCCGGATATATCTGAGTGCAGATCCTCTGTTTTAGTTGGTGAGAGACAGCTTTGAACACTTGATGCCCTGAAGATACTCTTTTTCAAACACTCTTCCTCTGTGCCATTTTCAAGCTACCATTAGTTTAATTGAGACTGCTTTCATATGAAACCCCAGGATCAGAACAGCTAACAAACTGCTGCTTCTTTCTCTGCAAAGTAGCGCCTTTGTGGCCTTTCCACAGCAAGGCCCTGGACGCGTTTGCCCAGCACCTCTGTTTGGAGACTGGAAAGTTTAGCAGATATTAGAGTTTATATCCTTTCCTAATTAATTAAGTTGCACATAAATTGCATTTTCCCATACACTGTTGAACACTAACAGTTATATGGGTGTTTCAAGTGTATAATTACAGCTATGAAAAACAAGGTAAGAAATGACACAAGTGATCTGTCTTGCAGACATTTAATGATCACAATCACATTCTTACGCGCTTGCAGGAATTCCCACTCAGCACTTGCCATTGTCACCGTTTCCGTTACTGCCTGTTGACAAGCTGGAACTGCTGCAAGACGGACTTTGGGACTCCAGACATAGGAAAGGTTAGGCTGGAGCAGAGGATTAAGGTCTTGCATGGTTTGGGGGTGTGAGTGTAAAATGTTTTTAATAACTGTATTTAGAGAGCTGCGTACAAGAAGGTGTTTACTTTTCTGTTTTAGACACACTAGTAGCTTTGAATTCCATTCCTTGTAACGAATCAAGAAAGTCAGATAACTGAACTCCCATTTCCAAGTAATGTAATTAAATAATGGAAAATAGAGAGACTCCAAGCCCAGGAGTGTAATAACTTCTGATGGAAACAGAATCCCTCTAAGAACAAGTAGGCTAAAGGTTATCTCCATATTTAGGAAACATCCTACTTTTTTATGTATGTTTTTCAATACAGTCTTTTTAATGTTCTAAGTATATGTTGCATTTTCTTCTGTCTCTAATGTGTTTTATAAATCCCAGACCTTAAAACTCTCAGTTGATTGTAAGTCTAAAAGAGGCCGGTAGCTGTTTCTTGCTCACAGTTGCATACTTTTGTAAATAGTGAAAAGACTGGTGGTGGTGGTGTTTAAGTATCCTCACATACTGCTGCTCTTTGCTTTAATGTAAATGTCTGCTGTTCAAGACATTTTTAAATTGCTGTTGTAACTGATGTATGGCTACTACTGCTTCAGTTCAGAACAATAAGTGGAATCAGGCCCTCTTCTGTAAATAAAACCTCTAATAGTCTGGCTTCTGCCCTTAGATGCTTTGCAGGACAGACCTGCAATGAAGCAACTTCACTTAAAGTGGCCAGGATTTACTTGGTTCTGTGAACAGAATTACTAACTCCCTCCTCACAGCCCCTCTATTTGTGAATGCCACACAGATACATTTTTTAAGCAGTTTTCAGGTAAATTCCTAAGTTTTACTCTACAAACTTGAATCTTAAACCTTGAGAAGTGTTACCTATACAAAAAAGTTCCCTTCTAAAAGGAAATGAAAGAAGAGAAAGAAAGGGAAGAAAGGGAAGGACAAGGAAAGAGAGAAGAAAAAAGAAAGAGGTAAATATAGAAGAACCAATATTTAGAATTTTGGGGAAATTTATTTATTTTGAATAAATTTTTAATGGCTTGGGAGTTGAACAATGCATCATCTTTGAATGCTTGTGACAGTGGATCAGGGCCTTAGCAGGTAAAACTGCTTCTAAATTCCTTTTAAACTGAAGTTGCCATCTGGATTTTCATTGGAGAGGGAATATAGAATTGAGTTATCTATATACAGTTATATTTGATCTATATTTAGTTTAAAATATTATGCTGAAGTAATAAATAATTTGAATTTACTGAGATATAATTTAACATGTAAATATTTTATGAACATTAGGTAAATAATGTCAAACCACGAGCAAATGATTTGAAGCTGGGAATATTTAAGAGTCTAGATTTCTGTAGCAGAGGACCTATCTAGACTGCTTTTTGTGGTCATGTTGGTCTCCCTCTAACACAGCTCTTTTCCTCTTGACTGGAAGGTGTTCACCGTTTCACCCACAGGCATTTGAATGTGCTTCAAAGTATACAAATGTTAAAGCCTTAAAAGCACCTATTTTGCCTTAGGAAATGACAGCATAATCACACAGCGACCAAAAGAAAAAACAAGTTGGAATTCATAATCTCAGAAATGGGATGGGATAAATCCTCTCTCCAGGTCATTCTGCAGAAGACACTGCAAGAGGCCTATGCACACTTGCAGTCATGCCCTGGCCTGATACCTCAGCGTTACAGAAATGGGCACCCTAAAGCTGCATAAGATACTCAACTCTTCTTCAAGGAAAAAGCACATTCAAAGCTCTTTAGCTTTTCCAACATTTCCTTCATACTATCATATAATGAAAACATTTTTTTCTTTTTACTCTGATCACAAAAAGTCTTTAGTTTTTTGTAATTAATATTGTCCCTTAGTGTTTCTCCAAATGAGAACTGAGACCCTTTCTTACCCATGTCTCAAGTTCTCTTTGCCTCCTCAGTGACTCTCCTTAAACTGCAAGGTAAAAAATATCCTGAAGAAACCCCATGTAAAGTCAAATTGAGACTAAAATAAATTTAATCTGATTTTTAAATTAGAAGGTCAAAAAGGAAAACAGATGAGGGCTGTCTTTGAGGCCTGCATGGGATGCTCCATCCATCTCTCTTGTTGGCATGTGAAGGCCAGTCCTCAGATGTCAGGACAAGCTCTGAGTGTAATACTTCAAGTGCTCATAATGTAGGACAAGTTTTTATTGATTCACGTAATGTGTATAGTCCAGTTTCCTTCAAGGACTGCCCATACAAGAAAGAGTTTATATGAAAGTCCTCAAAAGATACAGCAGAGGGCCACAATTTGGTGCTGAACATACATACAAAAGTCCTTAATGGAAAATACAACTAACAGGCAACAATATTCATTTATCCTGGTCCAGTCACAGACACAGCACTTTGCAAACCTTTCATGGCTAAAACTGCAAATCCAGTTTCATGGACTGTGACCCAAATGATTTAAACTAGGTCGTTTCTGTTATTCCCACTGGCAGGATGCGTGAGCAGTGCAGGAACCCACAAATGCATGCGGTTGAGGAATAATGTAAAGTTTTAGTTTGGGACTGAATCTAGCGCTTACCTCTCATTGTTAAAAAGTAATTTGTATATTGCATGGGCTCAGCCTAGACTGACAAATTATAGCACCACATAAGGTACCGTAATGAGAATTTGCACAACTTAAAATGTTGAGCAAAAGCCTCAGTTCTACCCGTGCGTGTAAGTGGCACCATCGTTACGGGAATCATACATGTGTTATCTGAAGACTGGGCAACCAACTGCTTGTGTAGCCAGCCCGAACAAGCATAAACTGGGCAAAGAAAAGCCCTGAAGAGCAAGGTTATGCAAACTTTATGGCACTTGCACATCTTTTTGTCTGATAATTTTAAATCTATGGGCTATTTTGTTTTTAAAATGAGATTCAGTTTTCATACAAATACTAGTTCCTAGAAAAAAAGGGAACTCAAGCCTTAAATTAGACACAAAAGAAATTTGGCTTGCGTTTTTCCCCCTAAGGTTTTTCAATTGTGCCTTTCTTTTTTCACATTCTCACTGTATTTGTTTCTTTTTTTCCTGCTGTTCTGTCTTTTTTATGCTTTTTCATCAGTCTTCCCTAATAACATTGTAACATAAAAGCCTTCACATTTGAATCATATTTTCAAACTACAATGCTTAAATAAGAATTATATTAGACAGAATTAATTCCCCCATCCCTTTAGAATTTTACAGTTTATGAAGACAAGTACTAAACCAGTTAAGTTTTAAACAGAAAAGTAAATTGATTTCTGCTCTCCTCCTTCCCTCCCATCATTTAGACTACAATTTACATTGCATTGTCCAATTCCTGTTATGGTGTTGTGTAAGTTTTTAACAAACCATCTTACTGTTGCCTTTATGTGCAAATATACCTAGACTGCTAGTTCTTAGCAGCTGTTGATAAGAAACATTCCTTCAGTATCACAGCAAGACCTGCTGTAAGATCTCTAAAGAATGCCCAGGAATAGCAAACCAGCCCAGCGCACACAGTTCTCCTTTGTCTTTGGTAGTCTGTCAAATACAGAACCTAACTAACTCCTGACTTGACTATAAATAATTTCTGATACGTAAATATCATTCTGCTCAGCTACAGAAACTAACACACTTCCTATTGCTGTTTAATTTTGTTAGCTGATGCTGAAAGAAAAAAAAGAAAGACAAAAATGAAAGAAATATCCTGACTTTAAGAACCTTAAGGAAGCGTAGGAGAGGGAGAAGAGCAGATTCGAAGTTCATGAAGTTGCTCCATCACATTTACTGATTTTGTTTCCACTCTTAAACTCTAGAGCATCTTCACAAATGTGAACCTCAAACCAAACCAAAACTACTGATGAAGTACTCAGTGTCTTCAGCATGATTTGTATTATGTTCTATTGACGTAAACTCAAGAGCTACTCTGTTCTCTTGTCAATTGTTGACATATTATTTTGTAAAACTTAAGACGGGCTTCTGATTACTGCTTAATGTTGCAATATATTGGGCCAAACATTTGCTACTGACAGTCAAATACTTTTCTGAGAGAAAGAAAGAGAGCAAGGGAGATAGTGAGAGCTCAAGGGTGAGAGCTATGCCCTTCTAGCAGGACTGTTTCTGCAGCTGTTGTGTACATTAATCCAGAGAGCAGATCTCCCGGCACTAAATATAGCCAGTGGGGTCATTTTACACGACAAAATAAATAAATAAATAAATAGAAAGTATTTAACTATGGGGTCGTGTTAAATTAGGTTTGATTTTGCTTAAGAAGGAAATCCAAATTATGGCAACTTGGTATAAGGCTGAATACCAGAATGTAAATATTTCAGAACGTGGAGGGGAAATAAGCGGGAAGAAGAATACAGTCCCCGGCAAGGAACTTTTCAGGTCGTTACAATCTTCTGGTGACTCTTCAGAGGAGCCAGACTGGCTCCGGGGGATTTTGAGAACCCCACCAATGCTATTCAAGCCCTTTATAACGCTGCAGAACATTGTTTCTCTTTCACTGCAATACACATGCCTCAGCACAATTTCAGTCAGTTTAAAAATTATTTGTTGCCTGTATATGTCTTACCAGCAATAATTAACATTCAAATATTCATGCTCATCAAACCCTTCTGCACCTGTGCTGCAAAATCAAAATGCAGACTGATCTAAAGTTGAGGGATTACCTTTTTTAATTCCGCCAGATGTTGCTGCCCAACGCTGGCAGTCAGTAGCGATGACAATTATCCAGAAGTGTGAGCTTAAAGTTAAGGAAGCAAAGGAATTCTTCGAGTCCTCAGGAACAGAAACAGCTAGGAGTCCATACAGTGGAGGAACTTAACCTTCGTTATTATGAGGATGGCTGTAAGAAGCTGGACAACCTGTCACCACCGGAGCAATAGCATTTGTCAGTTTGCAGGTCCCAAGTTATTTTGAGCAGCGTAAACCATGTGCCCGCGGAGCATTCCACCTCATTGGACAGGGAATCCACCGCTCCCACAGCACCTATGGGCACCCAGTGCCTTCTCACTCAGGAAACGTCCCCTATAGATGCTTATGCGGGTTTTGCTGATTCATCCAAGAGGCGCTGTCGTGGCATTGTGTTACTCCTCTCGGCCAGTTTAGACTTCAGCCTTTTAAAATTACTAGTTATTGCCGTTGTCTTTATGTTTTGATCACAACTCGGAGATTACAGTCACTGGGAAACCCATCAGCCGGTAGCAATGTCAAAGTTTTGCAACTCCAAAGGTAAACTCAGCAAACGCGTGTGATTTAATAGTAAAATATTCCAGACATCTTTGAAGTGTTTGATCTAATAAGCACAGTGCGACAATGCAGAAATCCTTAAGGATGGCCTGTAACTACAAATCCTCAAAAAGCTAAAACATCTAAACTTGTGATCGAGTGCACAGAAATAAACTGTTGGGGGAAAAGTAATTAAAAGAGGCACGTGAAATTCAGCTGTAAATAAAACTGAGATATAAACATAGGTGGAATAATTTCAAAATATTTTAAGCAGTACACAGAGAAGCCCTGTTATTATACAGATATTTTTTTTTTTAAAACTGAGCTACTGGTAAAAACCTTGAGTGACTAAAACCTACCAGATCACTTGGAAAATGTAGAGACTAGATTTTCTTTCCTACTCATCCTATAAACCAGCAACAGAAAATTATCTCTAATTCTAACCAGTTCAGCTTACCAAAAATGCTGCTTATTGTTGATATATTATTTTATTAAAAATGCTCATCACTATTCCAATTTGAAAAGATTACTAAAATGTTATGCATTTATTATAGGGAATTGATATATAGCTCTTTCCACAGCTAATGATGTAATTAGCTGGCTTTTTGAGTTTCTCCCAATTCTCTCAAAACATCATCAAGTGAGTGCCTTTGCTAGAAAAGAGGTTCTCCTGTGGGGTGTAGTTCTTCAGAAAGATGTTTTATGAGGTGTAACAGTATGAAAACTCAGAGGTAAAGGCAATTCTTCTATGAAAAATTTCCTGATGCATTGGAGGGAGTTTTCTTTTGTTTCTCTCTCTTTTTGTATAACGCTGTTGGAATAGCTTGTGAGCGTTAGTTTGCGGTGCGGTTTCTTCAGAGATATGTGAAAGTTGTCCAGTGAAGTCAGCCCTTCTTCTGGGGACAGATTAGGCATTTTATGGGGTGGATGATGTCTAATGTAACTTTATACCTGGAACAGAGATTGAGTGTGTTCTTTATAGTAACAGTAGATGTGAGCTGTACAGTGCTGACAGGAACTGCATGTTGATACTGCACCAGACGCTACTGTGGCTTGGGCATTACAGTATCTGTAGATCTGTAGGCTACTGACTCTGAAGCCTGAAAATAAACTCTGATGGGTCTGACAAAATAACTGTAAATCTGTGCGGACTTCTGCTGAGATGCAATTATTATAAGATGTGCATGGAGTCTTGCTGAGCTGTGAACTGCTGTTTGTGCATGATATGCAAAATTAAGCAATCTAAGTGACTATTCAATCTGATAAAAAAAAATCTGCAAAAATTTTCCACTTCAAGAGAGAGTTTTATATAAGGTGCTAGAATTGCAAAATCATTGAATAAGCTCTGCAAGAAATGAGCTAAGGGTTATCTAGAAAGTACAGCTTTGAGAAACCATAAAAGTTATGAGCCTTTACTGTGGCAAAGACAGACCATTGTACCAGCGAGTGGTACAAGGACAAAAATTCCAGGAACCACAAGAAGTTAGAGTGTACACAGTAGATGAGCCAGGTCTTGCAGAGCTGTTATCTTGATCGAGCAACATCAGAGAATTTGAGATTTATTAGTTTGCAAATAACATAAAGCCCATGAAAATACTGTTGTTCCTCTGTCTACTCTTTTAGAAAACAGTGAATTGAGGCTTTTGACTGCTGAGCACTAAAAAAACACTTCAAGGTATCATGACCTCCAGCTTTCTGTGCTTTTGTCTTTGCTGGCCAGCAGAAGGGAACATCTGCCTTTCTAGGGTAAGGCATAGTGTCCTAGAATAAATTACACAAGCACTAATTCTCTCCAGATCTTGTCTGTCAAAGCCCAAAGTACTTTTACAAGCAGAAGGAGTGAGTCTTAAAATGGAACTTTGTACATGGCTGGTTGGCTATTATTCCACAGTAGGATTATCAGACTGTAATGGTAAACCATTTATGGTAAACCATAAATTTATCATAAATGGAAAATTCTTGAGTTTCTAGATATTAGGATGAAATTAATACAATCCTGTTAATGGCATGTGCTGAACCATTAATTGAGAAATGAGATAGGTTACACATTATTCGGTAGAGAACAATTATTAGACATCTGTGTGGACTGCCAGACATTATATGACGAGTCTGTACTGTCTTTTGGGGGTCATCTGAAGGCATCCATATTGTCCAGCCTGACAGTAAGTCTGAATATGGCTGGGGCTGGAAGGAGCCGTCAGAGTTTTACAGCCTTAGAAGATGAAAAAGAAAAGGCACCCAAAGATCTGAAGAAGTCATTATCCTTTATAACATTGATCTACCTTTTTTTTTTTTTTTTTAAGCAGCTGAGAGAAGCGGGGTTTAGCTTACTATCCCAGAGTAACTGAGGCAGATGAGCACTTCCCTGGGGCATAGGTTTGCCATAGTTGCAGTGATTTCAAGTTTACAATTAAGACCATAGTCCATATAGGTCAGGATCGTGTACCTAGAATACATTTGCTTGATTAGTTTGGAATAAGAAATTCTCCAATTCAAGCTACCTCAAGCTCCCAATTACGTCTGTACTAAAGTTTATTTTGGCTTTAGAGGTTAGTGCTGGAAATAGTGCTGACAGCTGCAAGTTGGCAGTAAGCTTTGGGACATATATTACAGGGCATCCTGATTAGTTAGATACTTATCACAGAAGCTAGTGATGAAAAACAGCTGGACAAGCCTCAAAATTGTATTCTGAGCAGGAATACCACCTCAGAACAAAAGGCATAAACCTGAGTGCTGCTGACATTTAGTTAGGCTGGAAGCAGAGGACAGAGGCAGGACCAGAAGACAGGGAGCCAGCTGAGCGGCCATACACATGGAGCCAGGCTCAGCCTCAGGCAGTCCAAGGAAGAAACAAAAGCCTTCACCGAGCTGAACATCAGTGGTGCAACTCACAGAAAAGAAAGCATCAGTTCCACAAGGAAAAACTTGCTGGCAACATGTTTTAACAGCTGTCTTGTGAAATGGCTCTGATTTTGATCAAGCTCAACTGGCCTAGACCAAGCCCCTTTCAGATCAGCTCCCACCAGTTTACACGAGCGGCTGTCTCTGTGCCTGGGGGGAGGTCAAAGTAGTGACAGTTTCTGCTGTTATTCTTTAATGGCAAGTGCGTAAAATGGTACTTTAGCTCAGGTGATGCTTCCTAACTCATTTAACCATTATATCTTGATCTGCATTTTTTGGGAAAATGTACATTTATCAGTGATTTAATTGCAGGCTGTGGACACACCAGTCAAGAAATGTGCAGAATCAGAAAAAGATTTTGAAGTCACAAAGAGACCAAAAAGCACAAATCACAGAGTGTGTCACAATTATGCGTCCTTCAGGAGCTGGTCAGTCACTGTCAGCAACCCCTGCCACCATGGAAAGAGTGTTCCTCCCCTAGACCTGCTGCTGGTCCTCCCAACCTGTCTTATGTTTCAGATAAGCATCTATCACCTGAAAGGATCTGGATGTGTTCAGGTGTCTTTGCCTGCAAGAGTAGCTTGAGATACTTCCTCAACATGGCACTGTCTCTGGTGATGAAGGCTCATTCTAATGTCCTCTTGCCTTTCTTCTGTCATTATTTCAGAAGAACATAACAGTGCTCAGGGTATGTATCCTGGGGTGTTAGAAAGTACCACCAGTGTCTGCAGAAGAAAGAATTTTGTGGTTTACAACTCATCAATCTCTTGGCTTAATTTTCAAACCTATAAAAGGAGCTTGCAGTACGATTAAAGATATGGGCAATGATGTGCAGGTTGTGATTCTGTACTAACAGTGTTGGCTGATGGGCAAGTACAGATTGCTGTTGCCATGTCTGCCTCTGCAAGGGACAGGCAAGAGTGCTGAGGCAGATTCAGGGAGAGTTGATATATTCTGTTCAGCAAAAAAATAACAAACAAAAAAAGAAGATGATGGTCCAGCACTGCTTCTACATTGCAAAAAGGAAGTAGACTGTCATTCATGCAACAGTGGGCAATTTCTTGCCCTAAAAGGACATCTAAGTACAACTACACTATGTGTTATTGTGGAGAAGGTTTGCATATTCTGAGAATTACAGTTGGGAAAGTACAAATGAAGATCCTCCAGGAGCTTTGTGTGGAGACCAGGAACTGATACACAAATGGTTGAAATGAGAAATCTGAGTTTGGATTGTCAGCAAACTCATGTCCCACTGTCTCTCTGAGGGTGACAAAGGGGTTCACATCCAAAGGGCTCCAACTGATAGTAAGAAAAGCTGGTATATCAGATATGTTGTAGTAACTTCTTACCATGCTGTCACAAATGGTTCATGAAAGTGTATGTGATCCTTGCCATTAAACTGATGGAGCTGCTGTACAACACAATACAAATTTGCTCTTGATTCAGAGAAACACAGTACATGCTTTTGAAAATCAAACATTTACTGCCTGTAAGATACAATTACAGGTTTCACATGGATTTATGAAAGCCCAGTCTACAAAAGAAAAGATATTCAAAAGAAATAGTGATATCATACTAATAATTACACTTGCGTTTTGAATTTTCATATGTAAGATAAAGTTTTGAAAAAAGACACAAACCTCACATTTTACATACCAGTTTTATTGGATTTTTTTCTGAGCGATGATTGGGAACAGCACTAATCATTGTGGTTTTGTGACTACCACATGTGACCTTCAGTTATACAGAGCAGGAAGATGGCGTTTATACAGCTATCTCACAAACAGAAAATGTGGAAAGATGGGGAAAACTGAAAAAGGAGGAGAAAATCTGACCATGTCTAAGCAAGATTTTCTACAAGCCCAGGTTTTTGCCTGTGGTCATAATCCAGTTCCAAAATACTGTCAAAAATATTAATATTCTCTTTGTAATTGGTCCTAGATTTCTCATAGGGTTTTAGATTGTGATTTTTAACAATTTCCATTGGAAATTCTGGAACAAAAATACTAAATGTTCAATTTCTTTGAAAGCTTCCTTAAGGTTCTTTGCAGTCAAGTTCTAGTGAGGTGGTGATTTTGCAGGTCTCTCCGGAGCCCTGTGGAGCACAGGGTTACTACCCACTTTGGGTTTGCATCCCACCAACTACTGGTCTTGCTCATCCCAAGGTTGAACTCATTTCTTTCTAATGTGGAGTATGAAATAGCGAATTAGAGAAGTTTGCTCTAATGGGTTGAAGGAGTAACTTCAGAAGAGAGGCTTAGCAGACCTGTAACCATTTTGCTGGTGGAATATGAACATTGACTGATAAAGTACCCACTTTGTCTTTTGTTATACTAGCTTATTCCAAGGGTGGTGAATTGCTCCCTACCTGTGCAGCTTTGGAAATAGCAACGATGTCTTTTCTTGAAGCACCAGTGACTAGTTGCTGCACAAAGTATTAGATTTAAAGATCCAGTAATTTGAACAACAGTGGCAAGCCCTATTTCTCTTTTAGATTATAGACTTCAATGAATTATCTTAAGGCCATTATTCTTTTGGTAAGAAAAGTGTTAATAGCAATTTTCTGGATGTTTCTCGTAAAGCTAGCTCAATAGTGATTTGCAAACCTTGTGTAAGATAATATGAGTTGGATATTTTCTATTCATATCATTATGCAGTACATCTCTTAGCATGAGCCTGCCAGGTATTGTGTGATTCTAACTCAGATTCTAATTTTAGAAGTGGAGACATATCAGAAGGATGAAAGAAATGGTAGCTCTTCTCTCTAGAAGACACGAATAATGATGTTGAAACATTCCTTCAATGCCTATTTCTTTTTCACCCAGCCCTAAACAGCCTTTATCATTTAACAGGGCAGCACTCGTGTGAGGATTGCCTGAGTGTTACTGCAGAATTTTTCGGTCTTATTATTTAGATAAAACGAACTAGTAATTTATGGGGCCTGAGGCTGTTTCCAATGAAATCAGTGATTTTTCTGTCATTAACACCAGTAGGAGAGCAGTCAGACTTTTCCAAAAAGTTAGTTTTAACCGCAGTAATGAAAGCAGTCTTTCAGTCATCCACACAGAGCCATCATCTTTTGTACTGTCCTCATCCAGTTTCATCCAATGTTCCGTCTAAATGCTTTTCAAAATGAGTCAATAGGTAAAAATACACCAGCTTGGTAAAACTGGTTAGGTAAAAATAAACCAGCTTTGTTGCAGTAGAAATTGTACAGGTGAAAAGTGTTATAAAGATTTCTATAAAACATAGAGATAATTCCCAGAACATGAAATTATTGATGTTACGGGTGACAATAGTAAAGGGGGATTTGTAAAATCACCCCCTTTTTAAAAAAAAAAACCCTTTTATTTAGCTGTAGAAGTGTCAGATTCTTTAAGGTGTATTCCCTGCCTAAGAAACATGGACGATACCATGTCCTTATTTTAAATTATGATCTTTTTTCTTTCCTGTGCAGTATTATCCATTGTACAATACTACCTTCTACAATATTAGCCTTTCAAAGAACCTGGTCAACTTGCTGCAATGCCTGTAATAGAAAAGAGTTAGCAAAAAGTGTCTGTTCACTACCATTTCACTGTTCCCTGTATAGTTAATATTCTATTAGGTTCTCCTATATTCTTCCTTTTGTAAGAGAAATTCTACAAGCAGCTGGGTTCTTTAATTTGCTAGCATTCACATTGTAAAGTGGATAGTTTCCCTTTGTGGTTCAAATATAAAGTGCACGAGCTCTACCTGGAAGTGCTCATGTGGCTGAGCAGGATCTCCTTGAAGTCACCACCATCTCTGGGTGCAGGGTTTGGCTCGCATCAGCCTTCTTTCTCAGGTCAGCACTACCAGACTTCAATGATTTGTAGAGCAAACAGCAAATATTAATATATAGAGACTGACAGTTGCCCAAAGAAGCAAAAGTTTGATGTAGCCTGTTATATAAAATTTTTTAAAAAGATCATTAAAAAATCAAATACAGAAAAAATTTGAGATAATACTGATGAGGATTCCTATCTATAAAAACCAATGACTTGGTGAAGACTATGTCTGGTTATCAACAGAAACACAAAATCTGGTTTATCAATAACCCAGAAAGTGGGTTTGATTGCTGAAGGGCTTGTGTTAATGCCCTTGATTACCAAGGGGATGTGCTGTTCCATTTGTGACTTTCTTTGGGCAAGTGAAGCAGGAGGAAGCTTGGTTTGACACTGATGCCAAAAAACAGCTTGGTTGAAAGGTGTGAGATTTACAGTCAGGGTGACTACTCCCAGCATCACCAGAGACTACAGGATCCATTCTGACACTATAGGATTTCACTGTCCTGATTGCGAGGCATGACTAGTCCAAAACAGACCATAAAAGGGGATCTGATGATGCCAGTTCTACTGCCTTTAGCTAATGTGGGACACTTTGTGTTATGTGAAATTTGCATTCCTACTGTGACCCTCTTCTTCCCTGTCTTCTTTTGTTTCCTCACTTTATTTCTTGTCTTTCATGTCTTTCCTTCTCTTGTTTTTAATAAGAACCTGGCTTAGCAGACAAGACTAATTTTGCTGTGTAGTTTCAGGTCTCCAAGTAAGAGACCACCAGTTGGCACCAACTCAGCCTGATGCTAGTACCGGTTTGCCAGATCCTGCTGTGGCTGATACAAGGAAGGACTTGTTTTCCTCAGATTATATGTAAGAGAGGGCACTAAGCCAAACCGTCTGACTGTACTTTTGCTGTTCTTTTCTGGGTTTTGCTCTCCCCTTTTTCATGGCGTGTCTAATTTGTTGTTCAGATAAAACAGGATTAGGCCCTAGCAGCTACAGATCTATCCATTTCATTTGGCTTCTTTACCTTTCTTCAGAACATACATCTCCAAAACATCTAAAAAGGATGTTTATTGCCATGATTAATACCAACTGAGCAGACTGTCAGGGCAACAGGTACAAAGATTGGAGGTATCTTGTCACCTAAATCTAAAGGAAAAGGAAATACAGCAATATTACTAAAGAGAAAGACACATTATATACTTCATGTTTTGAAGATTTGAACCTTTTCTCCTTTTATTTGAATTATAATAAAAGTTTAATCTTTTTTTCTCAAGGTAGCTATTTGTATGGTTGATATTAAGCAGACCTGACATCTACACTCTCTGCCTTTGTTAACCGCTTACTGTTGTCCAGAGCCAGGGTCATATACTTGAATACTTTTGACTTGGGGTTGAGATTAACACAACAAGACAATATGGATTGTATTTTTAAAAGTGGATTAAGAGTCTAGTGAGGTGTGTTTTGTAACCACACAGTCTCTATTTCCAATTACAAATTCGTCAAACAGAGATTTACAGTGCACTCCTTATTCTTACCACTTAAATGCCACTGCACATCTAGAAGAGAGGGCAGAATTTCATCCAGACTACTTACAAAGAAATTCCAAAATCCTTAAAGACCTGAGAGACTTCAACAAGAGTCCATCTGTAACTGCTTTTAACGTAAAAGAATGAAATAAGTGTGACTATTCCTTGTGGAAACCTGATTAATGAGAGTTGCAAGGTATTGAGGAAATATACTCAGAGGTTCTTGCCTTATGTCTGAACTAAGAACATATATACCATTTATATAAAATATAGGTATTTTCAGTATTCTTTTTCTAAATAAGTATAGTGGCTTTCCAGTGTATTTCTTTGTTTTTTGTTAGAAGCCCTGAGGCCGACAGCAAATTAAACACAAAGGGCCAGGCAGCTGGCAAGAGCCTGAGGCAGCTCAGTTTAATGGCAGTATCCATCAGGACCTTCAGGATTTTAGAGTAACCAAAACCAGAAGGAATGGGTGGTGTTTTGAGCATCAGAGGCTTTGGCACTTGTTATAGACAACTAGAACTGTAGAGAAAATCAGCTCTAGTCAGATGTTTAATAGGGCAAAACATTCAATAACTTAGTTGTCAAAATTATACTTCATGAGCTACAACCCTAATTAGAATGTCTTAAATGATTGTTGCTAGAAGGGAATAAGGAAAGGGCATTCATGGATAGTCTAAATTTTAAAAAGAATTCCTTGAGAACTCTTGCTTTCCAAGCGCACTGGGCTGAGAGCCTCAGTGGTTTATCAGCAGTGTCCATGGCAGTCAGCTCACCTCTCAACTTGTCCTCATGGGATCACCTCAGGTAGGCAGGCCGGGGATAAACAGTTTGGAGGACAGCAACATGATTGTTCAGTGAGGTGACTAGAGGACCAGCTGAAGACATGCATAGATTAGGTAGCAGGAGAGCATAGTCTGATCACAGTTTGCTAAAATAGGACAGAAGCAAACTCTGAACTGAGAATTGGTCAGTCTGAAGGGCCAGAGCTGGGGAAGGGAGATTATATCCATACTTACATGAAGCCTATCATCTCGACTCATGGTGGCAGCAGAAAAGCATGTGTGTCCTCATGCCAGCAAATAAAATGCAGTAATGTCCTGTGGGGTTAGGGGAATCGTGTTGTCTGGCTATAGCAAGGAGAGTAAGTGCTGGTGGCTATTATTTGACCCTTGTGCACGGCGTTATGAAAGCACTGGCTCTGCCCAGCTCTGATTGTACAGACAAGGGAAAGAAACAACTTCTGCAAAGTTCTACAGCTTTTAAAACTTTCCTCCTTTGTATTAAAAGTGCCACTTCATTATGAAAACACAACTAGGATATCATTACCAAACTCTGAGTCTCATTAGGTGACTGATTTGATAAATAGTTACTGTTTTACCAGCACTTTAGTGTGTCACCTTATTATGCACACTTGAGATTAGTTTACCAGCGCCTCCCGGTGATTCTGGCACTCTTTCCCTTATGCTGCCTCATCTCTCTGGAACGCCTTCCCTCAGGCCACTGAGTCACCTTCCTACTTTAAATGTTGCTTTTTTCACTGTAATTTTAAGTTGACTCACATTATAAGATAATTTGTAAAAAATTACATGAAGATGCATTGCAAAAATTGTATCTATAGATAGTGATGAAGCTTCAAAAAAACCTGGTTTTTTTAGGATACAACTTTACTGACAGAATTAACTTTAAAATAAGGGTCTTTTTGGTCAAAACACAAGCAAACTTGCAGAAGGGACAGAAATGAGATGAAGTAATTTGATAGTACCAGCTTATAAAACAGCAGCAGAATCAGAATCCCTGTCTAGCTAAAGAGCAAGTGATACTCAGGTAACGTAAGCTCACTTCCTGAAGGATCCCGACCCAGAAAATTACCTCAAGGCCACAATAGCAGGAGGCACTGGCCATTCTGACCAGTCATGCAAATCGCTAGTTATGCCACCTGACTTTCTCGTAAGTATATAAGACAGAGAGAGAGAAAGTAGAAAGTGAGGAGGATATAGCTTTTCTATTAGGAAAGACTATTCATTAATTTCAAATAAATATTCAAAAATGTTTATGACTTCTTTCCCAGGCCACATTTAAGCCAGTGGTTCTGCTTATGTAGTTATTAGTCTCCAGAACCATCTAATTTCCAAACAGTCAAAACATCCATTTACTCAATGGAAGGAGTCAAAAGATATATCACAGGATTTAAAATATATTCTGATCTGACGAACCACGCATATTACAAGCCAAGTTTAGACCAAGCAGTACGTCAATGACATACAGTAATGCCGTGTGCTATCACACAAGTTCTAAAAAGGAATTTTCTTTCTGCCTAGGGTGCCTTTGGAAATGCTTTTTTAAATGCCTCACTTCTTTTTGCTTTAGGAAAGGAAGAATATTGGAAGACTCCAAACTGTGACAGTTAGAAAGAAAATGCAAATATTATGGTAAGCATTTTTCACTTAATCTAATTAGTAAAGGCCTTTTAAAGCACAACGAAATGTTTTCGGCATGTTTAATTGGTGGTGTGCGGCTGTGGAAACTCAATATTTGAACTAAAGTTTAGACATAATGCTCTTAAAGTATATGCCTAATGTTAAATCAGGACAACATAGTAAATCAAGAAAACATCTATTTTATAAAGAAATAATTACTAGTTTGGAAATTCAAAGACAGAATATGAAGACCAAGCCTAATTTTTCATTAAATAGTTAAAAAGTTACACTTCCAATTTTCTTGCGTATTTCTTGAAAAGCTAAGGATTAACTGCGTAGATTGAGTTGTATATTCTCATTTGGGGTGTTTATGTAACTTCATATTGGCCAAGATTTTGACATTTGAGTGACTAGAGGCAGTCATCTAAATCTTTACATTTTTAAAAAAACAAAATACATATTTTAAAGAGACATACTTTAGAAAGTCTCAACAATAATGTTTATAAAACATGGGTATGGTGTATGAAAGCTGTTCCTCCTGTAAAGAGAGGATTTGTTTTGTTGTGTATTGAGCTGTTGAATAGGATTTAAGGTGTTTGAGTGAATAGAGAAGTTCAAGCAGGGGCTGGAGCAGGAAGGAGCCAGAACCACTAGTGTCATGCTGTGACGGATGGAGTTCATGTGAAATGCATTTCAGTTTGCTGACTGGAGTAAAAACATGTATTTTTTCGTACTGCACATACTCAGTTGTCGGTTTTTGAGCTGTGATATACACCCGTCAAGACTCAGCTAGTTTAAATTGGCATTAGTTTAATTGACTTCCATTGAGAAACAATTTACCCATCTGAGGGTTTGACCTGGAGGGAAGGGGAGCAGGGAAAGTGATGGCTTTGACTCCTTGGCCAGGGAGGACCAAGAGAAGGAACTCCATGGGAAGAACTTCCAGAGTTTTCCCAGCTTTAGTTGAGCTAATAAAGTTTAAAATCCAAGAACCAATGAATAATTTGATTCCCAAGAATGAGGCCTCTATTAAAATTTTCCACCTTGCAGATACAGCTGCTTTTTACGTGCTCCCATGGGCTCCCTTTGATTGTATTATTGAAACTATTAAGGAGGGATAACAGTGCTCCAAGCAGTATTGTTTCCTTTCCTGGTTCTCAGAAACTTACAAAAGAAACTCTTGACATACTGTATGCTTCCTAATCCTGAAATGCTTGCTCTCTATTTATGTGGAGCAAGACAAAACCTTTGGTTCTTTTGCAGAGATGTAAAGATGTCTCTGGTCTGGATCCTGAGATGCAGGATTTCATGTAGCCAAATGTTTACATCACAAAATATGTGACAATGAATATATTATTAGTTTCTAATTTTATTCTTTTTATGTTGATCACTATATGTCCAAACAAAATATGACTGAGGCAAACATGGTATTTGAATTTTTAATTTCTCAAATATTAAAAACTTACAAGGTTCCTGAAATATAGCTATAAACATAAATTTATTTGGTAATTCTTGAGCTTTTAAATCTCACTTCAAAATAAATAAATTTAAATTATATTTTAAAAAAAATTATTCTAGTTGTCAAATGGTATTTCATTCAACTTGCTGTGGTTTTGTTAGAAAACAACAGAAAAATGAATATAACAGTATGTGTTTTACTGTTATTTGGGGAAAGAGTGTGTTCTGTATCCAGTCAAAATTAGCTGTAAAACTAATGGTGTAGGGACTTTTAAAATGAGGACTTTAAAATTGTATGTATTGGTATTCACTATTCTAAACTACATCTTAGCCAAAAGATAATCATTTTCATAAATTTGACTTGAAAATGTCAAATACTAGGTTCTTAAGTGATCATTGCTGATATAACTCATTGGAAATTGTGACTATTTGTAATGATTATAAACAAACTGCTTCTAGATTCACGTTTATTATAATTCTGCAGGGAAGCCAGTAGGGATTATTATAGTTATGAACAGATTGTTTTAATGCTTATGGTTATTATAAACTCAGAAGATAACAC
The DNA here is from genome assembly GCA_028565335.1 of Limnodromus scolopaceus. NCBI lineage: Eukaryota > Metazoa > Chordata > Aves > Charadriiformes > Scolopacidae > Limnodromus > Limnodromus scolopaceus. Next base: position 5,189,095 of record JAOXNO010000002.1, read on the forward strand.
AAACAGGTTTATAATAGGGATGAGCTATTTAGAGGCTTAAACTTGAAGAAGAGGTCAGGAAAAATTACAAAGATCACACATCATTTGCTACTCAAGAAAAGCGATTTTTAATCCTAATGCTGTTTATTACAAAGCGACCACTTGGCCATAAGACCAAATAAGTATTAGTTTAATTTCTTTTATTAAAAAAAAAAAACAAGTTAAAGGCATTTAATTTGTAATATTCATACTGTCTGTTAAAGAGCCAGTTTGCTTGGATGAGTTTGCTATGAGCTTATAAGCATACAATATTGTTTGTATAAAATTGTATTTGCAAAAGTGTTATAACATTGGGCAGAATATTTTTTTACAAGTCTACTGGCTAAAAGAAGCTGTGGAAATGTTTTCTGATGAAATTGGAATTTCAAACTGACTTTCCTGCTGGTAATCTGTCTAGTTTTGGATGTCTCCGCTGGGTCATGGGGTGAACAGAAGCTGCTATGTCTCAGTTGGATACTGTAGAAATGCTGTGTCTTTTCCCGAGACAGTCTCAGGAACAATCTCTCTTGAATCTCCAGGGACCCAAGCCCCAGGGACTACTCTCAAATTTATGTCTAGGTACATTTAAGAGTCATTTTGTTGATCTAGAACCCTGCCCAGAAGCTGGAGATAGCCCTGTATTCTTCCTTTATGGAAGTAAATATATGTGTGTTAAGTGGGGACTATCCAGAACCCCTGAAATGATCATTTCTGATTGAGATCAGTGATCATATTTAGTGGTGTCCTAGTGGCTTGCTGACATTATCAACAAGAAAGCCTTCATCAGTCAGACGTGGGTGATGAATCACTGCTAACTCTCCCTATCCAAGAAAAAAAAGCCAGCTAAATGCAAGGGAGGCTTGGCACAGGTGGCTGCTCTACTGTTTCTGCTACCAGATGATATAGAGTAACTTTGGCCTCCACTTTACCAGCTTGAAGTTTTAAATTGTAACATTTTTTCTGTATGCTGGTAGACCAAATAAACAAGAAACACTATCCCCAAAACACCCTCCCAAGATTTTCTGGAGAGAAGTAAGAATCTCTAAATTACTCATTAAAAAATCAACAAGATTGTCCGTGTTTTGCACAACTCCAACATCAGTAAACAGAAACAAAAGATTACAAGTTTGTGGCAATTTTTCTTTCCTAAATGAGAGCTTAGTAAGTATTGGCATAGGAGATCTCTGGGAGCATAAGCAGTCAATAGGTTTCTCTACATACAAATTTTGTGTAAGTAGCAGCAGTGATCCCATTGTTCACACAGCCATGAGGATTTGATTGCTCATCTCATACAGCTTACTTTCCTTCTGTCTCCAAAATAAAATAAATTATTTTGGAAATCTTTTAGCCTAATGCTAAGGCTGAGACTTACGTCATAGGAAATTCAGAGTTACAGTCCTCCAAGGACTCCAAGCTCTGACTGCTCACATATCATTTCTGTGGAGCCCCTTAACAATTGCTGCAAGAGAAATCTAATTTTCCATCTCTCCAAGAGTCTTCATCCACTGTGACTATCTAATCCACTTTTTGAACGGAGATGTCCTGTACCGCAGTTGATACAAATGGCACAGATTCATTGCCGCTTTGACGCCACATTTCAGTCCATGCTGTACCAAGTATCTATCAGTTGCTAACTGCACCAAAATAGATCTCACAGTATCATGCCCTTCTGGGTTTCAGTAATACATGTGAAATCGTGAGTTTTATCCTGAATTAAATCCCAAAAGCTGCAGAGCACTGTCCAATCGTCTTTACTAAACAGAAATATCTTTGTTGTAAAATAGTCCTATATTTTTGAGCAGTAGCTAATAGCAAAAACAGCTGGATGTAGTTTGAACATATTGGTCACAGTTTATACCTCGAGTTATTATTTTCTTCCCAGCTATTCTTCACATGGTCCTACCATAGGAATAGAGAAAACATCATGCCCTGACAATAGTTTAGGCACAGGGCCACAGGCTGTTACACCTACCTGATGGCGGAGTCCTCTGCTTCCCAGAGATTCATGCTCTGTCGTCTTCTCTTCTAGCAACCAGCCCTAACATCCATTCTGATATTCAAATGTTTCCTTACAGTCTTTTTTTCTCATGTCCAAGTGTTTTCTCGTCTAGGACCTTTTCCTTCACTATTTCTTCACCTGAACACATTTATGCCTATCTTCCTACTGCCTGGGAGGTCTTTTTTTTTTCTCAAATCTTACTGCTTGTAAAGCCAAGGGCTTTGTCCCCCAAGAAATGGGGTGGAGAACGAGCTGAGTATCAGAAAAAACTTAGTCTAGCTCAACAGAGAGGGAGCTTTATGATGGTATTTCTGATTTCCATACCAGCACTATTTTTTCTTCCATTCCCAGTTCTATTCCATTAATAACAAACTTAGTTCTGTAAATTAAATGCCAGCTCCCACCACAGCTCTAAGGAAAGAGACCATCCGTGTCATTTTCACAGTTAGTTTTCCCTTCTGCTGTCTCCCAAGCTCCCTAAGAGAACAGATCTCTCCACCCCACCTCTGTTTACACGAGCACCTTTCTTCTTTCACAGTCCGGTTGCCCTGTGCTTGGGATAAGAAATGACACTAAACAATCCAACATGGAAATTTGCAAAGAAGCCAAGAGTGCTCACCATGAAGTGTTGTGACCAGCCTGTGTGTGAGCCCCACTTCTGGTCCTCTTCTGTGCCTCTTTGTTCTCCCCAGTGCAGGCTGCTACCTTTCTGCCTGCTCTTTACGAAATAGTAAGAAGGCTAATTTTAGGGTGCTTCATCATCCTGCCATGCAAAGACACAGTGTCATGTCAGAATCAGCAGCATGTGGCACCACTTGGAGCTGCTATTTTATAAGCTGAGGTTCAGCGTGTTCTCAAATTGGTCTCCGCGGAGCAGAATTGGCTCAATTATTGGTCTTCTATTCCTGTAGGGTTGCACCTTAAAAATCAAACATCAGTGTTTTGGCCTGACCAAAAGCCCAGCTTAATGACATGGGAACGGGTGTTTCAGCATCCAACACTTAAGCCAAAAACCCCCAAAAGGTTACATGGGAATTTCCTGGTGTTCAGTTAGCACCTGTCCTGCTGATCTATTTGTAACAGAAAAATTCATGTAATTGTGCAAAACCACTGTGATAGGAGAACGTGCCACATGCAGGAAGGGGCTACACTCCCAGCCCACTGTGTGGGATGCTCAAAAGTGCTCAGTATCTTCAGCCCCAACCTGAAGGTACCTGGGCACTTGTGTGGCTTCTGCCGTACTGCCGGGATGTGGGTAGTCACTCTGAGTGCCAGCTGCAGTTTGTGTGGCCTTGTGGGGATACTGGATACGCACGGGAGTTTGTGAGCACAAGAGCTTCATACCTAATGCAAAGGTCAACTTGTTTCCTTCATTGTAGTCTCCCTGTCCTGCATTCATCCTTGTTCTTCGCTGCTTTTCCATTTTCTTTACATCTGTCATCCTATGCATAGCATTGTTTTGGCTATTTCAGCTATATTTTGTGGCCTGAGGATAAGGGAAATGGAGTGTTGCAGGTTTTTGTTTTGCTTATCTTATTTGAAGCTATGACTCCTCAGCTTATCCTTAAACAGCTCCCTTAATTAGGTGCCCAGAGTTAGACACAGAACTTGCAATATTGTCGATTTAGTATTTCTATAGTGATTTACCTTCACAAACCGGTCAAAAACTGTTCATTTTTGTTCATATTATCACCATCAGTTAATAAATAATTGCTCTTACTGGTAAGCACGTTTGCGTTCGAGTTAACCAGAATCATTCTGGTGGTCAGGGTGGGCAGAGAGCAAACAAAAACAATGCTCAGCTGGAACGCAGCAGAGCACACAAACCATGGACTCTGTGTCTATGTGTGAGTTACGGACTGTCTGTCTGCTTCCATTAATCCACTAACATCCACACATTGATACTGTGAAGAATACAAGGATAAAATGTAAAACTGAAAGGGCATGAAAGGGTCTGAGCGTACCTTGTTTGTAAGGCTATTTGCATTCTAAAGCCGTTCCTTTGTCTTAATCAAGAATATTCTACACAAAGGCTTCACACAAAGGTCAGTAATTTCTCACAGCGAAATGCTGACATCTCTAATTTCATGTTATCAGCTGTTCTGGACATCCATTTCTCTTTTCTGTAGTCTGTGACACATCGCAGTATAAAACAAAAGAGATTGAAGCGAGGAATTAATGTTTATAAAGTAGGTACTGACTGTTGCCGGGAGCAGAGGGAGGCAGAGAGCAGAGTCCCTCTCTGTTAGTAGCTGTACACAAAGTTTTATTCCCTAACACAGTAGCCTTCAAAAACATGAATATTAACCGAAAGATGTCTTCCGCTGAGAAAGCATAAAGTATGTGTTAGTAAGAAGGATATACGATTTTTTTTTCATTTTGGTATTATTTGAATGGGTCATTAGCAAGGGTATAATTTAAAAAACACAACTGTGCTGACAGCGATCCCCGGGCAGTGGCCAAGCATTGCCATTTTAATAATGGCAGGGCAACTGAAAATAGTTTCCTGCTTGTTACGACCATCAATAAGAAGACCCTGCAATT
>JAOXNO010000002.1:5203869-5237159 GCA_028565335.1 Limnodromus scolopaceus
TAACATGTCTCTTTGTCACTAGACTGTTTGATCCTATAACTTCAAATTACCAAGGCTAGCAGGCAAGGACTTCCTTGTCTGCTTTTCTATTGCAAAGCCTCTGTCCTTTTGGTGCTTCTATAGCTAAAATGTAATGTCACATATATACCATACATATACATAACCCGCCTTTTTGAAAGGTTTAAACATCTGTCTTCAAAACTTTGCTGGGGATAGTTAGTATAGCTATCCAGAAATGGATATGAATTTAAATTTGCTGCTTGTTTGTTTCATTCTGACAAAGGAGAGTTGTGGCCAAAACTTCCGTTTGGAACAAGTGGCTGCTGGACGGGGTTAATGGAAACTTAGAAACTCAAAACAAAAATTCCAGAAAAAGTGTAAAGTTTGACAGAGCTTCTTAAGAATGTCTGGGTAAAATATGAACTAAATAAGCTGTGGGGAGGAAGGTGTTAATTGTATGCTGATGATTTTTTTTGTTTTCCCTTAAATTTAATAATTTATACTGACTATATGTGCCTTAATTCTGTACGTGACACTTCATGGGCTCATACTGAGTGTTTTCTGTGCCATTATGTATTCCCAGGCATCTCTACCATTATAACCTTGTGAGATTCCTTTGTTTTCAGGACAGAGATTACAAATAACCCTTTGCCTGGGTTAAGTTCAGCAGTAAAACATGGGGAGTATCAGAATTGTGCTGTTCAGCGTTCTGTTGGTCAAAGGTGCAAGAATGTAGTAGGAGTTTGTAATTTAAAATTCAGTTAGTGTTTGAAATAGTTACAAACTTCAAGTACAGTATCACTGTCCTGTTGCCAGTTCATGGATTCGCAGCTCTATGTTTCTGTGCTTCACATGCGTTGTAGACTGTCTTGTTGTTTTGGTTTGTGGGTGTTTTTTCTGTTTGTAAGAGAACCTGCAGAAATACTTGCAGTATAGCAAGGTTATGGCCTTAAAAATAGACCCCCACAGTGAGGAAAATGAGATGAACTTACTTGAATTGGACATTTTGAGAGGAGACTTTGTAGTAGTTTTATTATTTATCTATATATGGGATATTGTTCATGTGGTTATGAACAGGAAGATTGTTCTGTTTAAAAGAGGTGGTTTGGGGTTTTGTTTTGTTTTGTTTTTATCTGGTTGTTTTTTGTTTGGGTTTTTGGGGGTTGTTGTTCAAATAAATAAAATCTAGAGACCTCTACCTCAAAGGGTGGGTTTCACTGTTTTCCACGTTGATAAAATCCTTGTTGGAAAGATAGAGGGAGGAGAGACATAGGAAACGTTGTTTGAAACGTATCACATCAGCAAAAGCTAACTATCTTTGTGATTATGTGTTGATCTTTAGGATAGGATTTTGGCAAAACGGTGTTTGTTCAGTAGAACAGTTTCTTTTGGAGGCCACCTTAGCGTAAATAGCTCTCTGATTTGTGATTCTTCAAAATGTTGTGGGTTTTTTTTTTTCTTTATAAGGCATCAATATAAATTTGTGCTTCCTTCATCGTATGATTAATACAATATTTTAAAATATATGTCACTTAAATTGTGTGTGAAAAGTAAGTATGTTACCGTATAAAAGTTTAAATGAGGCTTGTGATAGGGAATTGGAAATGTTTTGCATGTCCAGTATGCAACTTCAACAAGATCTCTGTGTAAAAATATATGCAGTAGGGGAACTGCTGATGGAACAGCATCTTGCTTAGTAATAACCAAACTCAACTTATCTAACACTGTTGAAACAGGAATGTTAAGAGCAGTTTTGAGAGTTTTGAATATGATTTAAATACTTTCAGTATTGTGATTAAATATTGGAGTTGAATGTGTGCAAATCCCACGAGAATGCTTAGCTTCAAAAGTCATTAATTTGTATGCGTTTTCAAACTCAAAAATATTTGAAGAGTAACTGTCTAACTTTTAGCTTTTCTTACAGTAAATGAACTTTATATAATGAAAATATATTGATTGTATTTCTTGTTGTGTTTTTTTTCCTTTAAACAGGAAGTGAAGTGTTTTCCTGGGGACAAAATAAATATGGCCAGCTGGGCTTAGGTTATGAGTACAAAAAACAAAACTCCCCACATGTGATTAAATCTCTACTGGGAATTCCTTTTGCACAGATTGCAGCAGGAGGAGCTCATAGTTTTGTACTAACCCTTTCTGGAGCCATTTTTGGATGGGGACGCAACAAATTTGGGCAGCTGGGTCTTAATGATGACAATGGTAAGTAAACATTATTTCAGTAAAATTTCATGCTGAAGGTCTTGGTTTGTGAGTCTAGAGACAGCAGAATTACTAGGAACAGACAGAACAAACTTTTGTTGAATATTGTTGGAGAGTGCTGATGTCATGTGAGATTGCAAAAGGGAGTTTCCTCAGCTGTTTTGTAGAGAAAATTCTGACAGTGTTATGTTGTAATTCTAGTCTGCTTGACTTGTTTTCTTTCCCTGTTCTAGATTTTTCTGACTTAAACTTTCTGAATGGGATTGAATTAAGATCCTGTGCAGTAGTTACAGTTTAACTGAATTTTACGTAGATGAAATTGCTTGACAAAGCCAGTGATCTATCAAAACTGTTTGGTTGTCCTTAGTAGACACATTTGAGGCATCTTCATTGGTTTGGTACCATGTGGGTATCTGCCTTTCTCAGGCCACTTCTGATAATCATTCACAATTTTCAGCTAACCATTTCCAAACTTCCCTCTATTGGGGTGTTGATGCTCATTAATGATTTTAAGCAAGTGATTAGATTAGACAAAAAGTTGTTTCTTCATTAATTATATTACATTAAGTTCACGCTATCCACATTCAGGGCTCCAAGATGGGAGTATATGCTATCAGGTCCTTGTAATACACAGTTTGGTATAGAATAATTTATAGCTAGTTGCATGAATTCAAATTTTCTCACTTGTTTGTTGTTCTCATGACCATTTAAAATAAGAAAAATGTGTTGTAGTTAAAATGCGTATCTGAATTAATGCCTTAAAACTGGTCAAACTTGTGTAATAAGAAAATTGCACATAGTTCTCAAAAATCAAATTTCCATGGGAGACTTCAGTTGCTTCCACGTATTCCTTGGAATATGTATGACTCCAGCTTTTTATATAGCATCACTTCTTAGTAAAATCCCTTTTCTATGTCTTGACAGGGCTTTTTCTGGGTCTGTTAGCATACCTGACAAATTTCAAGACATTAGCGTTAACGTTATAAAAAAATTGCCATTGTGCAACTGGGTGTCAAAGCTGATTTGTTCTGGTGATGGAGGGAAGTTAGTTGTGCTTCCTAATTAGTCAGTGTTCCATTCTGTTATACCTTTAGTAATACTGACCTGTGACCAACTGACACTAACTTATTGGAACACTTTGAAAACATAAAGCACATAAACAGCTCAAAAGAACTGTCATTTGTTTTCTTTTCTCATGGCCAATGGCAGGTCTAACGTACTGTTCCATATTTCATGATTTTTGTACTAACGTATCCTGTGCTAGTGAAAATGAGAATATTTGCTACAAAGTATTTCAGTATAGTAGTCTCTCTGTTTTTTCTCTAAGAACACTTCCATCTTAAAGATATATAAACCCAGTCACAGTGATTGCATTATGCTAACAAATTTAAAGTGCTTGTTTGGCTGGTACTGGATTAGAATAAATGAGCAAAACTATATGCTTTCTGATTTTTCATTTTCAAAATAAGCCATCTACCACTGTATTAAACCTTTCAGACAGATATGTTCCTACGCTGCTAAAGTCACTGAGAACTCAGAAGGTTGTTCATATATGTTGTGGAGAAGATCATACTGCTGCCCTTACAAAGGTACAATATTTAAGGATATGTTTATGCTTAAACTTAATGTTTTCAGGAGAAGATGCTACCTGAATAGGAAGTAATAAACAAAATTCTGCATAAAATTTCTTCAAAGTTTATTGGATGAAGTTGAGGAAACACTGGAAGAATGGTTAAATACTTGAAAAAAAACACCTCGTCAAATACAAGAAATCTTTCAGTAGTTTTAAATTTTTGTCAGATTTGGTGAAATCGAGCATACAAAATATAGTGCTTTTGATATGATGGTGCACGTTGCGTTATTAAAATTATGCATATACTGAAATTTACATTAGTGTCTCCTAAAGAGATTAGAGACTGTAATGCCTCTAACACTGCTGTTATCACTGATCAGACCGCGTTAATTTTGGATTTAAATTAAATGCTGGGGGATTTGTGTGTGTGGTTGTTTAAAGTTTTCTTAGTAAATTGCTATTGTGGTGAGTTGATCCTGGCTGGATACCAGGTGCCACCAAAGCTGCTCTGTTGCTCCCCTCCTCAGCTGAACAGGGTAGAGACAATATAATGAAAGACTCATGGGTTGAGATAAGAACAGGGAGATCACTCACCACTTACCATCACGGGCAAAACAGGCTCAACTTGGGAAAATTAGTGTAACTTACTACCAATCAAATCAACATAGGGTAATGAGAAAAACCCAAATCTTACAAAACACCTTCTCTCCACCCATCCTTTCTTTCCAGGCTCAGCTTCACTCCCGATTTCTCTATCTGATTCCCTCAAGCATCGCAGGGGGACGGGGAATGGGGGTTGTGGTCAGTTCATCACACGTTGTCTCTGTCGCTCCTTCTTCCTCGGTGGGAGGACTCCTCACGCTCTTTCCCTGCTCCAGTGCAGCGTTTCTCCCATGGGAGACAGTTCCCCGTGAACTTCTCCAATGTAGGTCCTTTCCATGGGCTGGAGTTCTTCACGAATTGCTCCAGTGTGGGCCCTTTCATGGGATGTAGTCCTTCAGGAACGGACTGCTCCAGAGTGGGGTCCCTGATGGGGTCACAAGCCCTGCCAGCAAACCTGCTCCACTGCAGGCTCTCTACTGAGTCACAGATCCTGCCAGGAGTCTGCTCCAGTGCTGTCTTTGCACAAGGTTGCAATCTCCTTTGGACATCCACCTACTCTGGTATGGGGTCTTCCATGGGCTGCAGGGGCACGGTCTGCCTCACCATGGTCTTCACCGTGCGCTGTTGGGGAGCCTCTGCTTCAGCGCCTGGAGCACCTCCTCCTCCTCCCTCACTGACCTTGGTGTCTGCAGTTGTTTCTCTCACAAGTTCTCATTCCTCTCCTCCAGCGGCTGTTGCGCAGCAGCTATTTACATACTATTGGCAAACCAATAGAAGAAATGGAATGTTTACGTAATCCACTAGTATGTATTTTAGTGTGAGGTTCTATGAAAACTTGGTCACTTATTTCAAGGCTGATTTGAAAAAAAAGCATGTATTCTGTCAGTGGCATGTTCATGCAGAGATATAGAACTGATTAAAATAGCTGAAATATGTCAAATTGCCTTATGCATAATATTGGGTAAATACGTTATTTGGAGTCTTATTTTTAAACTTCTAAACTTATTTGGAAACTCTTAGGAGCAGCATAGAATGTGTAAGGCTAGTGCCCTTTCCTACACTCATTTTAGTGATGAATAGTGTATTTCAAGCATGAAGTGATGATAAGTACCTTTATTTTGTGGCGGGTAAAACAATACGTACGTGTCTTACTTTAAATGATTGACGACTCTGCTTGTCTTTCTGTGTTTTGGTAGTTGGATTAGACTTCAACATTTAGGTATAAATCAGTATGTATTAGCATTTTGACATTTCCTGTCTGAATCTGAATTCAGAATATTATTGTAGAAGGCATTAGAATTTTTGAAGTAACTATTTCTAATGTTTTATTTCTGAAGACAAAAAAAATCTGTGTTTGTCTCCTTTTGGAAAATGTGGGAGTTTTTTTAATGTGTTATTTTGAATTTTTGTACTGTAACAACTTGAAAATTATCTTGAAGAATATGATCTGCCTAAATGTGGTCATACTTCTGTTGATTATGCACAATTAATTTTTTCCAGAGAAAGGAAGAGGACTGCTCACGGACAATTGCTTTTTGTCCTAAAATATTCTTTTGCTTTGACTGAAAAAGATATGGCAACTTTGTAATCCTGGTGTATTGTGCGAGGTTAGGGAAATAGAGAATATAAAGAAAACAGCGATCTGTAACATGCATTCTAAATGTTTTTCCCTTTTTAACATATAGAAGTTAACTTCAAACTTGCTTTAAAGCTGATGGACTCGATTAAGATTTGAATTTACTGTAAATGTTTTGACAAATTATTGATGTCACCCATTCGTATAGCTCCATTTTCCCTTGCGTGACAGGCCTTGCAGAACGAGGGGTCTTGATTTATAGCTTCTGTAGACAGTACTGGGTAGACGTGCGAGCATTCTTCAAGTCCTTCTGAAATTCAGAAAAACCTGTCAGTGTTTATCCTGATTCAGTGGATGAGGCTGTTGGTTTTTCTCAGTGGATGCTGCCATTTTAGTGATGGTTTCCAGCAGAGGTCCAGTCTGATGCAGAGTAGAATTGAAAGAAACAGCTTTACAATTTCAAAGTATGTGAAAATGGAAAGTTTCAAAGTTGTTGTAAGGTGTGTAACTTCTGGAAGTGTTTCTGATTTAACATTCTTTCATTAAAATTTTTGGTTAATTTCTTGATGAAATTAATCAAAAACACTTTTAAAAAATGACTTGCCTTACGACAATATTGAAATTTTCTGGTTTCTTAAGCTTTCAAATAATGAAGCTTACTATTTCAGTTGTACTCTGCATCATCTGCCTAAGGAGGGCAGCTTCCTATTTGGTAGTTGCTTTCAAATTTATATTCAGAATTTAAAAGCCAAAGTATACTTTTTTTTTTTAATGGTGTCAGTTTATATACTGTTGAAGTTCCTCAAGAAAGCTGGAAAAGGGGAAAAGCAAGTGTTAGTATCTATTAATGAGACAGGTTAGTGGCCAGACTATTGTATAATAATATGGAAATTAGAAGAATGCGATTTAATACGAATAAGGTAATAGTTGATAGCTGGGCCACATTTTCACAACTGCAAGTAACTTGTGACCCTTCTGTCTCTCGGGGCTCTCTGGTGCCTGTATATTTTTCTCTTCTCTCCCCACAATTCCGATCCCATCAGACAAGGAGATTTATTAAACTGATACTCTATTAAGTTTCTTGTTCTGAGATATGTACTGTCATTTTAATGCAAATAATTTCTTTGTTTAGGAAGGTGGGGTTTTTACGTTTGGAGCTGGAGGCTATGGTCAGTTGGGTCATAACTCTACAAGCCATGAGATAAACCCAAGGAAAGTTTTTGAACTTATGGGAAGTGTTGTCACGCAAATCACTTGTGGCAGGTAAGATCTATTCTGTGCTAGCACTATGAATCTTGTAAATAACTTGTTTCATACAAAACTTCATATATATTGCAATATAAAGTGGGTTTTTTTCTCACCCTTTGTGGTTAGGGAAGACAAGATACCTAACAAAAGATATTTAGAGGCCTTACTGGGATTTAAAAAACATTCACTAGAAGAACTGAAGGAAATTATACCATTTGAGAGGCTCTGACTTTCTAAATGGAGTGTGTCAATAAGCGGTGTGAAGGTGTTTTTTATTGCTGTCACTTCATGTTTTCCTATTAAAGAACAAGTGTGTTTGGGGATGTACATGAGCATCACTGAGGATAAGTGTAAAATTTGGAAACGTAGCTTGTTTTGTGAAATACCTGTAATACCGTACAGCACGCCGGTTCCTAGTGGGGTTTTATTGTGTATGTTGCAATAGCACCCAAGAAATTGGAAAAGTTTCCAGCACACAAGGAAATGCTGTTGCCCAAAGAACTGCATTCTAAGACGACAAAATGAGAAAAGCAACATAATTTTTTAAGAGATGGGCACACTTTGTTATTTGTCTTAAAGAATATGTAAATGTAAAGCTATCTTTCTAGCAATTTGGTTGACATTGAGTGGATCTGTTCCCTTTGAATAGTTTAGATGAATTCAATGCCGGTTCTTTCCAGGCTCACGATAGGAGAGAGGGCATCTAGAGTGAGAAGGATGGGAGGGGGAAAGGAGATGCGGCCAATCTGCTGGAAAACTTCAAACTTCTGAATGTCTAGAGAGATGCTCTAAAAGTCAGACTGTGGCTATGCAGGGGTTCAAGGCAGAACCTGACAGCTCTGTTCCGTGAACTTTGCCATGAAAATGAAATGCTGCCAACTGGAGTATGAATGGAGTATTGCCAGCAGTGGTGCTTTGCCAATAGGGAAGTGGAGTGTTTGATACTACAGGACCTTTCGCATACTGTTTAACACAATCCTTAGGCTGGCCTACACAAAGCACGTTATAATGCTTAGGTTTTTGATACTGAATTTTGTTTGCCCTAGGCAGCACACTACTGCGTTTGTTCCTTCATCTGGAAGAATTTATTCTTTTGGACTTGGAGGTAATGGGCAATTAGGTACAGGAACAACCAGTAATAGGAAAAGTCCCTTCACAGTAAAAGGAAACTGGATTCCTTATAGTACTCAATGCCCAAAAACCACAGGTAAGCAACATCTGGCATATTTAATTCCTGGCTTCCTGATCCTCTATAGTCTCTTACAGATCTTGAGATTTAAACTAAATATGGGCTACAATCACTTCCTTCCTTACAGTTCTTTTGCACTGTTTTCTGTTTCCTGAAGTGGGTTAGGTCCTTTGTTGGCAATAGAGCTAAAACTTTGAGCTGTTAGCGTTTACCTCAGCTAAAGGTAGTCTTAACTATTCTGTTGTAAAGATCTGCTTCAGTGAGGTTATGTAATGAAGGAACCTTTTTCTAATTGAGTGTTGATTGCAGTGTCTTAATTATTTCTCAGATTCACATTTTCACAGTTGTCTGTTTTTTATTCCTATTGCAGACAGTGAGGAGTGTTATTGTGTAAAGAGAATTTTCTCTGGTGGGGACCAAAGTTTTGCACACTACTTTTGTCCACAGGTAACAGATTAAATATACTTTGGTTCCAAAGTCTATCTAAGTTCCATTCTAGTTTCTGTGATGCATTTTAAAAGATTTTCATATTGAAGGTGCTTCACTGCATTCTAAAGTTCATTAGAGCAGTGTGGAAGCACAAGACACTAAGTCAATTTAGCAGTTGGAGGACTTGGATCTGGTCACTGCGTGTTAGCTCTCAGTAAGCTCTTAAGGCTTTTTGGCATAAGCCTTTTTTTGAGATGGATGAGTGCAGTTTTTTTCCTTTCATAAAGGAAAAGGTGATTGAATATTTGAGCTGTTTACACTTGCCCAGCCCTCCTCAGTATCTCCTGACTGCAGTTTTGCTGTCTTCTGCTCTGTAGGCATTTTAGCATACCACAATGATGAGGAAACAAATGGAGCTTTTTGCTAAAAATGATAGGTGGTGACATAGTTTATGTGATAAGTTTTAAGATTAGCATAAAACTCGAGAAGTTTTAAAAGGACAAGAATTGATCTGTTTAAATCCTAGTACAGGAAAAAAAATTTCTAGAAGGACTAGAAGTAAAAATGGGAGTATGATGGAAAGGAAATGGAATTAGGGGATGAGTTTGGATGAAAAGACAAGATGAAGATGTATGGCTGCATTTGTATAGGGCCTATTTCCAATACAGCCCAGCAGATATTAGAACATGGGGATTAATGAAGCATCAACAGTTGTGTATGTGGGGTGAAAACTAATTTGGACATGAAGGAAAACAGATTTTAGTGGTAAACGTGTTTGTTACTACGAAAAACTGAGTACAGGTCAGGCTTGCAGCAACTCTTTGTTCCCACAGCCTGTTCTTGTTCTACATAATCAACAATTTTTCTAGGGAATTTTAATTTTTTTCTTAATTCTGATTGAGTTGTGGTAACTATTGCTGTATTTGAGAGAAGCTTGTTTAGCAGTTGTAGACAGGAAAAAGTACTGATAATATAGGCTCAAAAATTCTCTATTAAAACTCCTTTCTTAAAAACTTGTGCGATTTCCTAATTGCTGGAGTAGATTCTGACTGAGTAATTGAGGTGAACCGGATCTGTATGAGTGCATTTATAGTGGCTTACTCTGTACAGAAAGTATAAACAACAGATGAACTTTGATGCTGCAAAAGTGTCCTTTTTAGTACTCCTTAGTTTAGTAATTTGTACTGAATTCTTTCAAAGTTACGCGAGTACTGGACTCCTGGGACTTGTGTGTCCTTGGCAGTTAAAGGGGTCTCAGCCAAAATCTGTTTGTTTTCTCAAGTTAGTTTTTGGGCAGCTCAGTTCCCTGAGTTGTTTCATTGTGGGTTTAGGTGACACTTCTGCTGGGTACAGGGGGAACAGCAGGAGGGGTTCTCATCCTGATCTGGTAGGATGGGATGAGAAGTACTGATTTTTGGCAACAGCTAGTCATTATTATGCTGAGTCAGCTATATTGTCAGACTGCACCCTCAGGAGATACAAGCTTCCTTTTACTAGTTCAACCTTATTTTCGGTGGTTTTTGCCATCTTGTTTTCAACCAGTGCTCCTACTCAAAGCAGTGGTCTCGCTTCTGTTCCTCTTTACTATTAAAAATCTTACTGGAATTCATTTGGTATGAGCAGCACATCAAAATGCAGCTCATCTGATGATGCAGTAAAAACATGATTCATTGTCAGAGGAGTCTGATGGAAGTGATGCTGTCCAAAAAATGGAATAGTTTTTTTTTTGTGTATGCTCACAGCCTGGCAGTGAGCTAACGGGCTCATAGTGACTAGGGAGAAGAGATGCTTGCTACTCTCGTGCAAAGCTTGTTAAGTGTTCACCTTCTAGAAAAGCACTTGTATGTTTAGGGAGTTTACCATGAAGTAATCTGTGGTGTGAATCAACACACTAATCTAGATGTTTTTAGTGTATGCTCTGCTTTCTTAGTGAACACAGAACTGCTAGAATCTGGTAAGTGTATCTTTGGGTTTATTTCACAGTAGTAGTCTGTGTAGGCAAATTGTCGATCAAAGAATAGGTAAAGAGTTCAGCCACAGGACTGATTTTTCTGGAAATCAATTTCATGTGCCTGATTCTTTATGCCTTCTTTAAAATTTAGAACATGGTGCCACCAGATGATTTTAGGTGTCCTGACTTTTTGAAGCAGATCTGGACTGTGAATGAAACATTTATTCAAAGATTGCTGACTTTCCCATCTGGAAGGCTTCCCGTAGAGATAGCCAAGTAAGTGATGTTGAGGAAAGAAGTTGTCTTTTATAATTTTATTTATGAACTGGGCATTAATGGGGTTTTGTATGTACATAGCAAAGCTATTTTTAATTGCTGATTTTATTACATGCAGAGCTTTTGCTGTGCTTTTATTGTCATGCTTGTCAAGTAGTTTAGATCCTGTAGTCTGTGCCATCTCTCTCACAGTTTAGATGACTATACAAGATTAAAGTTAAGGATCTAGTTGCACTTTTAAAAATAACAGTAAGGAACGTAAAGGAATATGAGAACAACTCCAAGATTATTGCTTCTGCTTTATTAAAGGAGGGTGTAAAGAAATTAAAGACAAATTCCAAGACTTGCTTTCGTTTGCGGTATTGTAAGCATCGAGTCTTGACTTGGAGGTTTTATTTAGTGTTGTTTATTCGTATTAAAGTCAGAGTACCATCCTTTGTACAGTGTAATTTATTAGGGATTAAATACAGGGTTTTTTAATTGCAAATGCTAATTTGTAAAAATAAAATGAATGTATCTTATTTCATATGAACAATTTCAGTGAAATTGATGGAACATTCTCCTCAGCTGGGTGCCTGAATGGGAGCTTTTTGGCTTTGAGGTAAGTGGTCAGGCTTTTAAACAATTATTCCTGTGAACAGAATTAATGGTGGCTACCTTCCTGGTGTCTCTTGTTTCAACTCTAACACCTTCCCAGTATTTCCTTATCTTACCGTTACTTTGATGCCTGCGTTTTAAATTTGTAGCTCTTTTACCGCCATATGGCTTGTCAGCTGGCCCAAATGCAGTGTGTCTTCTGCCAGTCTTGGGAAGTGTGTGCCTCCTGGCTGCTACCATGTAAGCCAGGAAAACTCATTACTTCCTAGCCACAGGTTATATATAATTCAAGGGGAATATATTGCATGGGCTGTTTTAGATCCTAGTGTTTTTACATGATTGTCTTGCAGTTAGAGAAGATTATTTTTTTCAGTTGCTTCAAAGGTCATATAAGAAATGGAAGTCTGATACTGTGATCTCTCACATTTTAATTCCTTAGTAGGCAAGGCTAAAAATTCAAGGTCAAAGAAATTTTTGAGCTGCCGAGAATACAGAACACGGTCTTTTTCTGAATGTCTTTTTGTTTGGTTTTTTTTTTTCTTGCTGCAGCAATGATGATCATTACAAAACCAGTGCTAGATTCTCAGGGGTTGACATGAATGCTGCTAGACTACTATTTCACAAACTTATACAGCCTGACCACGCTCATATATCACAACAGGTTTGTGCTGCATGTTTTCCTTATGTTTGGACTTATCTTTCTGTGTTAATACCTATTCAGAAAAACTATTGTTATACTTGGTCTGACCGTTCAAATAACTTTCTTTACTCAATAATATATCAACTGCAAATATGTAAAACTGTGTTGTGTTGTGCCGATTAGGTGACACATCAGCATATTGTATGTGTCTATATTTTAGTATTTAATATACTGGGTTTTTTTCTAAATGTGTAACAGTCTAATTTAAACTCTTGATGATTGTTTTCTAGGTTAATTTTATCTAGATGGGCATTTGTTTGAATTCACAATTACATTAGAATAAACTGAATTTTATGATATGCTGTAGGTGGCAGCTAGTTTGGAAAAGAACCTTATTCCCAAATTGACCAGCTCTTTACCAGACGTTGAAGCTTTGAGGCTGTATCTTACTCTACCAGAATGCCCACTGATGAGTGATGCAAACAATTTCACAACGTTAGCTATTCCTTTTGGAACTGCTATCCTGAACCTAGAAAGAGCTCCTCTGAAAGTTCTTGGTAAGAAATTGAATTCTCTACTGTTAAAACTAAGAATCTCCAGATTAAAATGTATAGAAATTCCAGCAGTGAAGACTTGGTCTCGGGAACACCTACTGGGTATTTCCAGTTCTTTAGAATTCCTCACTAGGAAGATCAAGGGTTAGCATTGCTTGATGCATAGGAAAACACCTATTCTGTTGCTTCTGCGGGAGTTAACTGGCCATCCATATGAATTCATCTGGTATTGTAATTTTTGGACTGATTTCACTTGGGAGGCATTAAACTGTGTAGTTCAGTGTATTTGATGTGTGTCTTCGTGCTTTAAAGTAAAAATTATGTGCTCAGACAGCTAACAAGCTCTAAGCAATTTATAGAAGTGATGCAGAGCAGATGTTAAATTGTCTTTGTTTTGACTACAGCACCTGTTTTGTTTCTTCTGAGAGGTTCATGTTTTCTCTCTGATCCTCAGTTGTGGTCTGAGAATAGCTCTATTTTTTTAACTCTGCTTCCTTACACCTTCTTATTGTGACTCCTG
This sequence comes from Limnodromus scolopaceus, assembly GCA_028565335.1. Taxonomy (NCBI): domain Eukaryota; kingdom Metazoa; phylum Chordata; class Aves; order Charadriiformes; family Scolopacidae; genus Limnodromus; species Limnodromus scolopaceus. Next base: position 5,217,240 of record JAOXNO010000002.1, read on the forward strand.
TCACCTGAAATTCAGCTTAAAGTGTTGAAGTTTCAGGTTATTTCCTTTTTAATTTGTATCTTTTTGAGAGGGTGCTTCCCTCTTTCTTCATTATTTTTTACCTTGTAACCCATCTCGTGTTTTTCAGTAGTTTTTGGTGAGAGTAAAGAGCTTGTCTGCTGTAAAGGAAAGCAAACTGATTGTTTCTTTGAACTGTGGTTATTATTTTTTTTGTGTTGCTTCACTTTCCATTGCTATCAGGACTGTTTCCTTAAGTCAGAGTTTCAGGGTTTGAGCTATCTGGTTTTCTGTCAAAAGCTACTTTGTGATACTGTTGTGTGCTCTGGGTGAACAGCCTTTATTTAAAGAGTTGGTGTGTAACAATAGAGCATTTGAATAGAGGTTTTATTATTTATGTAAAGAGTAGTGTGGTGTTTAAAAGTCTGCACCGCTCTTGCTGTGTTAAACTTTTTTTTTTTGAGAGTCTTTGGTGACTGATAAGTATGCTTTCTTGCAAAACTTATTTTTTTAGTTAGAAGAATAGCATAACATAATGTTGTAGTGACAAGTACTAAGTTGGTGTGTTTACCATTTGTTCACAGAAAATTGGTGGTCTGTACTTGAAGCTCCGTTATTCCTCAAGATAGTGGAACTCTACAAGGATGTCGTAGTCCACCTCTTGAAATTGTGCAAGATTGGTGTTCCAGCTTCTGAAAGAAGAATACTTACCAATTTTCTACACACGGCTTTCAGAGTTCTGGAAATACTGCATAGAGTATGTTTACATCAATTTTAAGCAATTACTTCTCTGTTTGTTTTTGTCAGCATCTGTGTACTGTAGAGTTGTTAGAAGAAGTTAGTTATTAAAGTGTTTTAAATACTTAGATTTGCACCCACAGAGAGATCTGTAGTTGTTCCCTCTGGACCAACGAACTATTGAAATTCTGGGTTCTAGTCTGACATGGTGATGGAATTACCCATTTTCTTGGGAACACACACTGACCCAGTCAATTGCATCTGTGAGGGTATGTTGGAAAGAATTGCCTCTTAAGCTTGAAATGATAGCAAGTCAGATCACAGGTGAAAGATAAGAGCAAACTGTATTTTGAACTGGGAAGATCTGCATGGTTTAACCCAAGACAAACATTTATTTTCTGATTTGTTTATTCCATTTGTTAGTATTTTAACTTGATTCATGAAAACTATTGAATTTATGAACTTTGAACGAAAGTAGCCTAAATCATTTGGGGGAGCCAGACTGTGCACATCACAGTGCATTATCTAAGGCTGCTGAGGTTTCCCCTCCCACCCCCTGTTTTTTTCCCTTTAGTTTATTCTGGTCCTATGGCATTTTCTGTTCATAGGCTAAAAGCATTTTCAGCATTCCTTAAGGTGCTGGTCAAGCGTTGTGTTTGTACAATCTAGCAAAATGGGCACAGGTGTCTAAACTGGGCCTTTGTGTGCCCTCTGCCCCAAGCTGTCAGAAATGAATGAAAAAAGAAAGAATGGAAAATATTTCTGCTTTGGAAGTTGGAATTCCTATGCTATGGTTTGCTCAGTTTGTCTTTATTCTTTATGGAGACCATCAAATTAAGGCTGAGAGCAAGGCTGTCTAGTAACGATCTTGTGTTAGAAGTGCTAGATATCTGTTACAGATTCCCATATGGAAAGCTGTTGGTATATAATAAATTATTGTTTTGCTGCCTTTAGAACTTCTGTCACTGCTCAGGCTTACAGTAGCTGTAAACCTTAACAGCTGAAGTTGATCTTAAAATCTTAAAGCCTTGTGAGTAATTATGAAATTGTAATGTGCTCTCTTAAATTCCAATTTTTTTTCAAAACTCGGCTTTGACTACTATGTAGCTACATTGTAGAAATAGTTAAATTTGTACCTACCCTGCTGCCCAGCTGTTTATGTTGGTATAGTCTTAATATTTAGCTGGTATGGACTAAAGGGGATAAAATGGGCGGACATATCTGAGGTGTTTCACTGATTTAGTATCTGGTAGTTTGGGGGGCAGAGGGGAGGGGGAAGGAGATGTTTGAGAAAAGTAGACTTAGATTATTTGGTTATAAAGACAGAATTAGGGATCTTGCTGTTCTGGCTGTTAATGGTGCTTGACAGTCCTTGGGAAAAGAAGTATGTGTTAGGAAAGTGTGGATGCTTCTGGATTAAAATTATACTGTAGAGAGAAGCCTTTATATAAAGTTATTTTTCCATGTCTCTCGAAGCTTAATGTTTAATATTTTTTAATGTCTGATCAAGGGTAGTAGAGATAGTGTTCATACTATAATTAAAAACAGAGTTCTTGAATCATAGTTCTTAAGCTTGTGCAAATATAGGAACAAGTATTTGTTGCATTGTATGTGTGAATATGTATATTTGTCACTGTTCCTGTGAGATCATATGATGTTCCAAAGTGGCAGCACTGTATTGTGCGATGCTGTATGCTCAGCTAATCTTATTTTTCTTTGCATCTTTGAGATATTCTGAATAATCCACGTATCTATGTCTTTAACACTGATTTTGCATTCTTGTAGGTACTGTTGTTGATCTAGATTTTTTTTTTTTAGTAGCTAGGTATCTGTGGCTGATATATCAAATGCTTGGAAAGCATAGAAAATGATGTTTTGAAAACTGTTATACAAAGTATATAAATAAATTGTGCTTCTTTAGGTAAATGAAAGAGGACAAGTAATACAGTATGACAGATTTTACATTCATGAGATACAAGATCTGATAGATATCAGAAATGACTATGTCAACTGGGTCCAGCAGCAGGTATTTGGAATGGTAAGTTGGTTGGGTTTTGTTTGTTTTTTTTGTGGGTTGCCCCATCTGGTTTGTTTTTTTTAATTATTATTCATTTTTCCCTTTAGAAGCCTGTAGATTCTCTAAATATGGGCACTTTCTTTTTATAAAAATATTTTCACAGATCGGTGATGCTGAACAGACTCATGTTACATCAGGCACTAGCTAAGGAAGAATTGTTAAATAGGTGTGTTTCTTGTAGAGTATCATTCTCAGAACTGACACTGTTCGACATTTTGATCCATCAATTAAAAAGTGATTTAGAATGCTGTCACTTGAGACTTGCCATGTCAAAAAAGCTAGGAAAGTGATAATTCATGACAGGAAAACATCCAGAATAACCTGAATTGCTATATAAGATAGGTTCAGTCAATGAGAAAGCTGAAACTGTCTTGGAAAACTAAGTCTAGAAGCATAATTGGGAGTTTCAGGGGACAGATAACTAACATAGTTTTCTACTTTGAGTATAGCAACAAGAGCTGAGATAATTAATTCCTGGATCTGTAAACAGAAGAGTGGTAAGTGGGAGTAAATTAATGATTGTGCAGAGAATTAGTGAGTAGATAGGATTTTGCCACACCATTTTTTGACTTATGCTTTGAAAAAATATTGAGTAAATTAATATGCTTTCTTTAGGTGCCTAAATTTAACTGTTTTGCAGCAGTACCTGGAGGGTCCTGAACATGGGAGACGTAGTTTTGCTGTACTTTGTGAATACAAAGCAAGTGACGCTGTCTAACAAAGAATTCAAATTGCAATGTAAAACAACAACAGCAGGGAGACTGGGGAGCATAAAGAAATGATGAGTCAGTATTGGCGGTCACGACAGACATTTGTTTCAGCCAAGCTTGTCTGAAAAAAATAACCAGGCTGGTGCTGGTAGTTACGAGGGGTGCTGTACTAAATGAGATGTAGAAGGTAGGGATGAGCATTGCAGGGCCTTGGAATTAGAGACTGGCTCTGTATTTGGAACAGGGAAGAGTATGCCAGTGAAGGGTACAGAAGTGATGGAATCTAAAAGATTACGACCTTTGCATGCTTTAAATGGATGTGAAAACACCCAAAATGCATATGTCATGATCGGAGAAAGTAATAGTGAATATGGGAAAATGAGAGCTGGATAATTGCTTTGTAATGAAAGTCTTAAGCTTGTTAATTAAGTCGCAAGATTGAGCAGTAGCTTGACATTACTGAGAAAATACTAGATACTGAATTTCCCTTTAATCATCATCATTTTGTCATGTATTTGTGTGATTTCAAGTTCAGCAGAGAAAGTTATTTTGATTTATTGCAGGACTGAAAGAAATCCCATGGCTTTAGATCTTCATAAATGGTTTTGATGGCCTTGTCCTGCCTTCATGTTCACTAGTTTCCTGTGTTTTTGCTTTTAAAGTGATAAGAAGCCCTACTTGTCTATTGAACCTGTCATAATGAATCAAAATTTGTTTTGCTAGTGTAACTTGTATTGTCATAATTTGAGGCAAAACTGTTTGCTTGGTTCTTTAATTAAAACGTGGAGAGAAAAATGTAGAAGAAAAGAGAATTTCAGAAGTATTCAGAGTATTCTCAGAGAGAAACTTGGAAGAAAAAGCTTTGATTCTTTCAACAACAGAAAAATGAGTGGGGAAAAACTGAAGGTACTGAATGATGAACTATCGATTTGAAGAGGTGTTTTTGAGATACAGCTTAAAGAAGTTGAGTTTGAATTAGGAATAAATAATAGTAGTTACAGTAGGAGTACAAAATTACATAAATCTGTGAGGAATGGAGTACTCAAATCTAGTGTTTCCTGTAGGAATTGGGGATAGAGATAGAAAGGAAAGTGTTCTGGCCATCACTTTCTGTGACCCATGAATGTCTATGTATTTGACTTTTCATCTATACATAGTCGGATTTAAAAGTTATTAGTTTGTCATTACCTTTTATTCTTTTTCCATTTTCTGCCTGCTGAGTGGGAACAAACTTAGCTTTCAGAGGGGGATAGGGTGGGTAACATAGCACTAGAGGGATAACTACATTTCTTAGCCCAGCTGATGTAGCTCGTGGAAGTCTCCACACAGCCCCAGCCATATGTATTGGTCTCTCTCAAATTTCGAGAGTCAGTTGCTTTTCTCATGTCACATCTTATCATAGACCCAAATGATTCTTGAGACTTTATGTGTAAATTTTTATTAATTAAAAAAGTTTTGCATTTAATTTGACGTGTATTTTCATTCTCAAATGACTGTAAATATAGGTAAACGCAAATGTCACTTATTAGTGTATGGAAGTAAACATTTAAAATGTTTAATTTTTTGCATCTAAGATAACGATACTTTAATGGTCCCTTATTAAAAGACTGTTGAAAGTCATGGTTGTGTTTGGTAGATTAATTAGAATGTTTATGGTTGATATTCATTTCTCAGTAAGCATTCTTTTTGGGGGGAAGATGTAGATAAATCTTTTAATTCTACAGCAGAGGTGAATAATTAATGCAGACACTAATGCTGCTTTTTCATCTTAATTATTGCTACCTTTGTGCAAATGCTGTCATAGGATGTCAACCATGGATTAACTGAGGTAAGATTGGTTGCAATCTGATTTCTTTTGCAGAATGTAAGGAAATCAGAAATATGAATGTCAAGGATTGTCTGATGTGTTGTATTGAGAGTAAAGCTTTAAATTAGCATGGCTGTAATTTGAAAAGGTTTTTGTGGGGCACAAATACGTAATTCTTTGTATTGCAAATTCAGAGCAGCATTTGAAAACAAGGACTACTTTGATATCTACTGGCCGTAATAAAAGTTCTGAAATTAAAGTGTACTGAGAGTGTTGTTTGTGTGTGGTTTTGTTTTTTGTTTGTTGTTTTTTTTGTTTTGTGTTTGGGTTGGGTTTTTTGGCTGAAGTACTAAGTAATTGAAAATCTACTTAATTTTCCTAAAATGCTTTGTCCTGCATTGACAATGAGTAAAGATTTCTTTCTTTCCAGTAAAATAGATCTATTAAATGAGTACTATTGCAGTGGCTTCTTTAACAATGATTGTGGTTTTAAATAAGCAGAGATATGACATGGTTTTTTTCGTTCCAGTTAACAGATATTCCAGTTACAATTTGCACATACCCATTTGTATTTGATGCCCAGGCAAAGACAACTCTCCTACAAACAGATGCAGTCATGCAGATGCAGGTAGGTGTCTGAGTTTTTAATGTTAGGAAATTTATTTATTTTTTTAAGTTGGGTGTCTAGGGGGGTTGCTGTTAGTGTTGGTCTGTGTGGTGTTTTTTGTTTGTTTTTTGTTAAACTATGTAATCTCTTCTCCATGAGAAAGAGGGATGTAGTTTTGATCTCAGAGAATGTACGTGATAGAAGCCAGTGGTTCTGTGGGCTTGGGATCTCATTGAAATTAGGTTATTTAATAATTGCATAAATTTCTAAGGAACTTATTTTCCTTTCATTAATGAGATACCCGTTTCGAGGTGTTAACAACCCGTAGTACAGGTGTGTGAAGAAAACAACCAACTAACCAAAAAACCCCCAAACTCCACGTAAACCACAAAAAGGCCCCAAAATAGACCACCACCCCCAACCCAAAACCAACCCCACTTCCCATGTGAGCAGGCTTCCAATGATGGGTGTGTAGAGCCTGGAGCTGGAAGTCTATCTTGTTAGAGGCAACAGCCACTTACTTTTAATTTGTCATCTTGCTAGGACTTAGGAGCTAGTGCTGTTGTGATGTGATGTGGTGAGCTATACTTTTGTTCAATGTTTGGAATTTTTTTAAAAATAAATATAACCCATACCTGTCCAGTTGCTGTAAAGGTATGATAAATCATATTCTTAAAAAAGGAATGGAAGAATGAAAGGAGGCTACTGCGAAAGTAACACCAATAAAAGCATCAGCCACCCCCACCATGTTTATAATGTTTAATGTAATAAAAGCTATTGTTCTGAGTCTGAAATTAAACAGGAGAGATAAGTCATGCTCCATTAATGGGCTCATGTAGAAAAATACGAGCTTGCTTTTGTAGTTCATAATAAACATAGTTTCTTATGCCTTTAAAAATGTACATACACAGTCAATACCAACATTTGATGAATTCAGGGAAATGATCACATTGAACGCTTCTATTAAAAATATTAAATAGTGTTAAAACACACAAACTTTCAAGAGTTATTTGCCGTATTCAGAACATTTGCAATAGTATTTTGTTTTTGAACAGTTGTAATACAAAAATTCTCATACAAATGAAATAGATGAACAAATTGCTTTTTGTTCTATGAATTAGTTCTAAATGGATGTTTTCATGCCAGAGTTGTATTAACCAACTTACTTTTCATTAGGTGAAGTGCAGGGCTTTTTTTTGTTATCCAAAGTATTTTGACTGGAATGTTGAAAACTGTATTCTAAGACTTCCCTGAACATTGGCATTGATGAGGCTAATTTGTAAAGGCAAAATACTTCCTCAGATAAAAGGAACATGAAGCAAATTTGGGCAAATTCAGTAGCTCTCATAATAGCTATTCCCATTCATGTCTTCTGCACTTTTTAAGACAAGACTGATGGACATTTGACAGGAATCTTATGTCACCTACTGACACTTTCACTTTGTTTTTCTTCCCAGATGGCTGTTGATCAGGCTCACAGGCAGAATTTGTCTTCTCTCTTTCTGCCGGTATTTGAATCTGTCAACCCATGCCTGATACTAATGGTACGAAGAGACAATATTGTAGGAGATGCTGTGGAAGTCCTAAGGAAAACAAAGAATGTAGACTACAAGAAACCACTCAAGGTATTATCAGTACCTATTGCTCAAAGAGTTTTTCACTGATGTGAAAGTAATTGAGAAGACTTTTGGAGAAATCTTGTCTCACAATTGTTTGTAATTCAACTAGCACTGAATTGTGTCTTTCAGGTTATTTTTGTAGGGGAAGAAGCTGTTGATGCTGGAGGTGTGCGCAAAGAATTTTTTTTACTCATCATGAGGGAGTTGCTAGATCCCAAATATGGAATGTTCAGGTATTATGAAGAGTCCAGGCTGATCTGGTTCTCTGATAAGGTAGAGTGTGATCTATCGTCATGAATTTTCTTTTACCTTACAATATTTATGTTAATAATGTATGAACATAGTAGTTTGTGGTAGCTTTATTTCAAGAGGAGACGCTGAAATAAGTATTCTCAAAAAATTTTTGTCATTGTTAGATCAAAACTTTCCCTTTCAGTTTTTCCCCATTCCTCACTTCTTACCAGTTATCCCCAACCTAGACAAGTTTAGTGGGAAGAAGTGCCAGCCAGAGTAAACTGATTCCAAGAACAGAATGAGTAAATCAAGGTGGCAGAGGAAAAAAAATGATCTTGGAGTGGCATATTGAGCAGGTTTTTCTGTGTTCAGTCACATTTATGGGTCTATTTTGTAGGTGGTCTTCTGGTCATGCTTTCTTGGAAATTTTGATCATTGATATTTTAGTCCTCTTTCAGAGAAAAACACTGACGACAGTGGCTATATCACAAATACCTGAACATTAACATTTCCACAGTTGTCTTTTAAGCCATGGCTATTAACTCTGACTGAGTCAATAATAAGGTCCTCCCTCCTCCTCTACAAAATAATTTTAAAAAAAATGACATATATTTAAGCAGTGAATAGTGCAATAGTAAGTCACTGACTGACAATAGTAAGTCACACAATCTTATTGCAGTACTTTCAGCATGTCACTTGTAACACAAAATATGTTGTATCAACTTCTTTTTTTAAAGTAGAAAGAGTTCTGTTTCCTTGGATTTCAGTCTCTCTCAGCTGGTTAAAACTTCATCCGGTTTTCCTCAGTGCTTAATGGATACGTATTTAAGAAAAATATGAATGAAACTTGATCAGATTATGTAGCACTGTATACTTTTTTCTGAACTCTGCACAATTAAATTAACTTCCTTATTTTAAACCATCTTGTCTGTTTTCTGTTCTTAGACCTTTGAAGACAGTGACTTGTTTCATTTGATTGGTGTTGTCTGTGGACTAGCAATATATAATTTTACTATTGTAGACCTTCATTTCCCTTTGGCTTTGTACAAAAAGCTATTGAATAAGAAGCCATCCCTGGATGACTTGAAAGAGTTGATGCCAGATGTTGGCAGGTAAGCAAGAAAGAAAGAGGAGCAATACTAAAAAATAATTTTAATTCAATATTTTCCTTTAAGAACATAAAGAAAATGTGTTATTTTCACACAGGATAAACAGCTCAGAGTAACTCATATCCATCATGTCATTTGAGAAAAGATACGTGCTATTCTTAAACACCTGCTTCTAAATGCTTGGATTTGTGTCTTCTGTTTTATTTTCCTACAAGAATTCCAGGGGAAAGTATTATTTGAAATTCAAAACCTTTGAGTTTTAGCTGTTAATTTTATAAGTCTAAGCGTGGACATAATTTTAGTTCTGAACAGCTTGTTTAGTTCCTCAAGGAAATGTTTTTGCTTATTTCATGAACAAATACATGGTAAATATCTGCCCTTGTAGGGATTGGAATAGCACTAGCAGGTAGGAGGGTCAGATGAGGGGAAGTGGATGTTTGATTGCTAAAAGCTTTCAGAGATTCAAGGAGAAAAGACACAAGTTAATGGAAGAGCCCATCAGTGGTTATCAAGTACTCATCAGCCCTGGTTTGGGAATCCCTCAGCTGAAGGCTAGGGTATGAGTCTTCTCTTTTCACACCTGGAGATAATAAAAAGGAAATAACACTACAAGTAATAGCAAAGCAGTCACTTTTTGTTTTTCAAACCTGAATGATCAAAGCATAAAGGCTACTTCAGGAAAATTAAGTTCATCTTTCTTTCCGCTGTTACAATACTTTGTAACTTATTTTGCAGGGGAATGCAACAGTTACTGGACTATCCAGAGGATGACATAGAAGAAGCATTTTGTCTTAATTTTACTGTAAGTTTCATGTAGTGCTTGAAGTATTTCTTACCAAGCTTGTACCATCTGTTATAACTGCTTCTGTTGGGGTGTTTGAGCAGCAGCATCCACTCCTGATTCCTGTGAATTTTAGCATCTGTGTCTGCTGTTCATGTTGCTGTTAGCGAAGTGGTGGGAAGAAGTATTCTGCTCAGTAAATAAGATTTGTACTATTTTTGTTTGTTTTAAATAGATCACTGTGGAAAATTTTGGTACAACAGAAGTTGAAGAGCTTGTTCCTAATGGTGCTGACACTCCCGTAAGCAAACAGAATAGGTGAGTTTTGTGGGTTACAGGGTAGTTTGATGTTGCTGTCTGCCTTGGGAAGGTAACTGGGCTGCTATAAATATGCTTTGCCAAGCTGTTACACTGATGTTGGAGGCAAAACTACTTTGGTTGGGTTTCCAAGCTGTTCTCATGTGTATTGTTAAAGTAGCAGTTATATTTAAGGATTTGCCAGCTGTGGAGAGGCTATCTAATTTTACTAGGAGTGTGTAACACTTTTTTTTCATTTTGAACTTACACGTATTTTGCAGCTCTTTGGGGTCCATTTTGACTACATGGTGTTCATTTTATGAGATTAAAAATGGTTCTATTTCTGCAGGAAGTTACGTATAATTGGAATTTAGTGAGTGATGATGAAAACTTCAACCTAGATGCCATCGTGTGGCAACTATTCATATATGAAATATTATTTCAGAGAAGTTTCCCCTCTGTAGAGCAGATAACACTAGATAAATTAATCTAGTGTTACTGGCTGAAGAGTGTGAGGGGTGGGGTTTCCTTGGTCAGGGATTCTGTTACTTCTGTTTAAAAAGCAGCCTCTACCACTCTCTGTTCCCTTTCTGCTCCTGGAGGACAGGCAGAATATATTTGGTGGTGCTTTTGTCCCTTTTTGCAGAATACTAGCATTTTCCTAACTCTTTTTGTCCATCCTCTCATGAATTCCTGTCTGTTCTTGGAGTCTTTGTGAATTCTCTGTGCTTTCACTTCTCCCAGAGAAGGGAGAATTGAAGGGAAAGAGCATGCTGTGTGAGAACAGAATGCACCTGGGCAGTGCATGGTAGGAACGAGAGAGAAAATATACCTCTGAGCATGTTCCTTGAGGGCAAATGTTTTGGACAACATTTTCTGTAATGCTACGTCTGCTGTAGAGGAAAGGGTGGTGACAGAAGATTCTGAGGGTATCATAAACCCACACAAAGCCATGTGCAGGGACAGTACCTCCCACAGTGGAGTGATTCTTACCCTCCTGACTTATCCTGCTATTAACAACTGCAATTGCTGCCTGGAACCGTCTCACTTATTTTTTTTTTTCTTTTTTTTTTCCAGTCCTTGGCTCATAGCTGAGGATTTTTGCTACTCTATCTTAAACATGATAGCTTTGAAGTTCTCTGGTGGTGGTGTGGTGTTCTGTCACAAAGTGACTTTAAAATTGGAGTTGAATTATGAGAAAAGTTTCGGGTTGCCCATGGAATGGACGCTGCACTGTTGTCACCAGTTGTCTCGCAGCAATGTTCCTGTTCCTTGTTTCAAGATCCAAATATTCCATGATGCTTTATATTAACTTACTAATTAATTAACACAGAGTATCACAATGCTTATTAGTATACATAATACACATGCATAAATAATGCTAATTAATTAACATAAGGCATAATAATGCAAATTTTTTTAGGACTATGAATTTTCTCGGCAGCAGGCTTTCCTTCCACTGTTAGTATCACATGAGTTACCTGCCTCCCTGCTAATTACGTAGTGTGCATAAAATAGGTTATCTCATTGAGGTCTGGAGGAAGAGGAATGTGATTCACCACTTCGCTCATCTCAGTATTTTTTGTTCAACAAAGTTAATAAATGTATCATCAAAATGTGTTTAGATGATTCTTTAAACAATTGGTGATGTTATTCAAATACTGTGGCTTTGCACAGAGAAAGTATGTTGGTGGGATAACTGTAATCTATAACCAAAGTCACTCTGCCAGTGTAGTAATGAACTGTGTTAACTAGGATTGATTTAAATGGCAATTAAAGAAAAATAGAGATGCTGTATCACAGCATCGAATTTTAGTTTTCCCCTGAAGTGCTGTGTAAGAAGGTGCTTCCAACGAGATATGAGAGCTCTCTTCGTATACAAAGCACAGATAACAGGCCATCAGTTTTTTGTTCTCCTAGCTCCTTTGCACTGATCTCTGTACTGTATAGGACTCAAGTGTCTGCTTGGAGTTGATTTGCGTTTTTAGTGCAGATATGGGAATCTTTTTAATTAAAAAATACAACAGCAAAATTGACTAGTTGATTTCAGGATACTGCATGTAACTTAAAGCTTATTGCCATTCAGTCCAGTTCACTGCAATGCATACAAATAAGATAAATGTTTATAGTACCTGAAATAAATAACACTAAATGTTACTGTTTTTCTGTTGCACCTTAGGGACTCTGTCTTACAGGGCATGGAAGGGAAATACGTTTATGTTCCATTTTCATTGAGGTTATCTTCACTGGGGTTGTAACATGAAGCAGAGCATTTATTATATTAGGATCCTTTTTGCATAACTTGCAATGTGTTCTCTACAGAAATGGCTGCTGTTTTATTGATAGAAGGGTGATGTACTTTTTTTTTTTTCCCCTCTTCTTTTACTCTTCTTCGTACAGGCAAGATTTTGTAAATGCATACGTGAATTACATCTTCAATAAATCTGTGGCTTCCTTATTCAGTGCATTCCATACAGGCTTCCACAAAGTATGTGGGGGTAAAGTTCTTCAGCTCTTCCAGCCCAGCGAGTTGCAGGCAATGGTGATTGGGAACACTAATTATGACTGGAAAGAACTGGAGAAGGTAAGAACCAGTTAGCTATTTGTTTCATATAGTTTTGATTTCAAGATGCAAAAGCAAAATCTTGCAGTGTCCTTTTGAGCTCTGTTTTAATGGATGTAACTTCCAGCCTTGATTCAATTGACTGCATGAGTGAGGAACCTTTAAAAAAATGTCAGTGAATTAAGATACTAAAATATTATTTACCTTCCTGCTCCTTATTTCCCATCTATTTTCTGAAGAAAATCAAACTTAGAAGAAGAGAGAGGAATTAAAATCCACAAAACCAAAAGGCAGCTGTATGCGATGGATTATATTAGAAAGGGGGAAGTGAACAAAATGCACACAGTTAATAAGAATCAATATTTTTAATTGCCAAAACTGACTATGCGACTTTGTCACGTATTTATTGGGACTGAAAATGCTTTGGAGTACAGGCGTTTGCCCGTATAGTTTCAAGTCAGACCAGCCAGCTGAAGAAAATTTACCAAGGAAAAGAGTAAGAAGTCACTTGCAGTATCCCTTTACACAAACCACATCCATTCTGCTGTAATGTCTCATTATCCTGCTAGTTGTATGTGTGAACAGTAACCTGATTTCACGCTCATTTTAGAATACAGAATACAAAGGAGAGTACTGGGCAGACCATCCTACAATTAAGATATTCTGGGAGGTTTTTCATGAGTTGTCTTTGGAAAAGAAAAAACAGTTTTTGTGTAAGTATTGGAAACTACTTTGCAGAAGTTGCTCACTGTGATTTCAGGCTCTTGCTATAAGGGGGTAGATGTAAGTATTTGTCTAAAATTGTGATTAACTGTATTTGGAAGAAAAAAATCATAGTAGAAGGAATTGATTATGAGCTTGTCTCTGATTTTGCTGGGGTTGTTCTGAGTAATTCTGGGTGGTGGGCAGTTAGAAGATCACAGTAAACCAGAGCAGTGGTTAAAAAGAACAACAACAAAACAAACAAACAAACAAAAAAAAAACAACACAGGAAAAAAAAAAAGAAAACCCAACAACTTAAACCCCTAGTGTCATTTTTCTGACAACTGGGAATTTTTTTCTGTGTTTCAACATAAGGTTCACATCCTCTAGTTTTGTCATTGCACATAGGTGGAATTTTGGAGTTAGAACAGTATAAATACCTCAAGGTACTGATATGAGTAGAAATACATGGGGGTGGAGAGAGGAGGGAAGTGATGGAAGCTTCCTCTGAATGAGCTTCTGTTGAGAATAGGTTATAGATTAGTCTCCAATTCCAATTTCTTATTGAACAAAGTTATTCTGTGTAGTTACAAGATGCTTGCCAGTGCTTGGTAAAGATACAGGCAATGGATTTTAAATAACAAATTCGTATGCGTGAAAAGCTTCCTACTTTTTTGTTTGTTTGTTTTTTGATGACTGCTTGGTTTCGTATGCTAAAATGGAATCTTTTCCTTTATATATATATATGTACATGTTGTGTTGTAGATAAGAGTTAATATACGTAATCTCGAGATCGGGTTACGTCATTATTCCCTGGTTTTTTTAAACTTATCTGGAATAATTAAAAAAAGCAAATAATGATTAGAACTGCATGTATGACACATACAATGTTGGTCTTAAACTGCTTTCAATACCTTGTTTCTTTTTTTTTCTTGGCAGTGTTTCTGACAGGCAGTGATCGTATTCCAATTCTTGGAATGAAGTGTCTTAAACTAGTCATCCAGCCAACAGGAGGCGGAGAATGTTATCTTCCGGTAGCTCACACTTGCTTTAATCTTCTTGATCTTCCAAAATACACAGATAAAGAAACCCTAAAATCTAAGTTGATCCAGGCTATAGATCACTACGAAGGTTTCAGTTTAGTATAACTTCAGAAATGAGAGTTCTGTGTAACATGCGATCATTAAACTGACTTTTTGTGTCTTTCTTGTGGTGGTAAATTCAGTGGATTAAATGATGGAGTTGATAATATAGCTGATTATTTGCAAAAATGTTTGGTGGTACGGTTATTCATGGGAGCCAAAAAAACACTTACAAAAATGAGGAACTGTCTTAATACATTCATTCTTGTATAGAACCATGTGCATTTTGCCATCTTACAATAAAAATGAGAGTATTGTGAATGGGAGTCAAGTTTCACTAACATGAATTAACATTTCACCTTATGCAAACAATTTGGCGTGTGAGTGCATGAGAGACTTGCTTAAGTTTTTCAAATCACTTAGTAAGAACATTTAACTTTTTCCCTGATAAATTCACTGGGTAACTTTTCATTTTGTAAATAATAAATTTTTGTGATAAAATCATTATGTTCCAATAGCAGTATGGTTTCTATTGCTTGTAATTGAATATGAGCTTATTTTATGGCTTTTAACAAAAACCTGACTACTCTGATTTCTGAAGATGTATTTTTCTGGTTTGTTTTAAGAACCTTAAAAATGAAAGTGATTGTTTAAGAGACAGTCATCTTCACAATGTACAATCCATGAAGCGGTCACTTAGTGCCGATACAAAACTGCATACAATGGCATTTTTAATACGTGGATGGACAAGCTGACTTAATACACGGTTTTATTTTTAAGGACTGATTGTGTAATTAAGTGGACGCAATTATAAAAGAGGTTAATTTATCATTTGAAACCTCTGCAGCCATATGTCAGGAGTACAGCTTAAAAGAAAAAGATGCACCAGACAGTTGTTGCTGTCAAGAGGTAAAACATTTATTTTTAAATGCTGAAAGTGTAGTTTATGGTTTCTAATAGAATTTTCACTTTTTTCCAGATAAATGCATTTGAAATAACTCTTTAACACTCCCCTCCCCTTTTCTTAAGATTTTATTTTTAGTATAATTGCCCTGAGACGATTGTGCTTAGCTGGACACTTTCAGATTTGACTTTCCTTCTCTGGTTAAATTCCAGATTTTGTGGTGTTAATGCATATGTGACTTGCAGCTGTGAAACAAATATTTATTTTTTTTAGATTTTTAAATGCAGTGAAAAAATTCAAGCTATAATAAAAGACTTGAATGAAAACCTTTGTTGGTTGATGTGTATGGATGCTTGCATCATGCATATTTCTTCAACTGGAGGGCAACTTTTGCATGCATTAAATTGAGGGTACAGTTTGGGTACCAAGATCTCACTTGAAAAGCAGGGAAATTCATTTATTGTAATAAATGGTAGAACATGCTGTTTCTGTGCTGGCAGTACATAAAACAGTACACTTAAAATCATTCTTTTTTCCTTAACACTGTGTTTTTACAGCTTTCTCATGGAAATTCTAGTAAATTTTTTGTATGCAGCTCATGTTCCATCTTTTCCAACATTTGTTACCTGGCTGGGAAGTTCTCCCTCTTGTGAAAAAGAAAAGAAAAAAAAAAAAAAAAAGAAAGAAACCAACAAATGCTAAAGCAACTTGATCTTTGCATGGAAGAAAGAAAAGGAGAAAAGAAAAAAAGAAAGAAACCAACCCAGTATTATGCCTTCATTTTACCAGGTAATATTAAAACATTGTTTTTAAATTATGAAACACCAAGATTGCAAAGGGAAATATTCAAAAATTAGGAAGTGGCTACTGTCAAGCTGTTGTCTTAGTTTTCCCTTGTGTATCGTTACATGATCGAGTGCTGGGTTGTTTGGGGTTTTTTTAATGGGATTCTTGCTTCATTTGGGGAACACAGTTGATGGTGTTCACTGAACAAATAGGGGAGTTTGTGATCAGTTGTGCAGGTCCAAGTCTTATTTAGTCCATATCATCAAATACCAGCACTGTATATATGTATTTAATTTCCCTATTCCTGATTTTTGCTATCACTAGGATTTTTCATCAATATCAATCTTAATCTGGAAGATGAGTAATAGCTTAATTGTGTAAATGAGGAGGTCTGAGACAGAATCCAGGTCGTAGTTACTGAACACTTGGCAGTTTTTTATACTCAGTTTAGGATGTGCTGGAGAACTTAGATGTCCTCAGTTAAAATTGGCTGAAACTGCTGTGGCAATTAATTCATGTTGCTGCAGAAGTTTCTCCAGCATCAGCAAGACGCATTTAAGAACCCACTGGCAGAGCAGGCCCAGAGTCCCTTTCTTTGGGACAGCATTCACCTGACACTGCTTTCTGCAATTTTGGCTTCAGTTTTATCCGCCTCCAGAAGAAGCGGCGTTGGGTCCTGCTGCCCATGATAGCTCAGTCTGTGCAGCGAGGCAGGTGATCTCTTGCAGAATGGACGTTGTCCACATAACAGGGTAGAAGACTTTTATTCAGTACTAGATCAATTAATAGTCATTATATTACTTCTGTTAAACAGGCTAATACTTTCTGCTAATACTTTCTGCAATGCTTACGTTGCCATTAGTGCTATTAAGTGATAACAACCCCATGAAGGCTCTCTACAGAAGTTGCACACTGCAGTGTTTCCTCTGGCTGGAAGAAGGTGGGCAGCAGGAAGGGCTTTCTCTTTCTTGGATCAAGTATCCTTTTGCATACGATATTTGATGTGTGCATCATGTAAGAAAGGGGGGAAAAAATAATCCCTTCCATTCTATGCTTAGGTAAAATTGCTGCAGTGTTAATGAAGAAAGCCTAAGGCCTTCTTCCTTGTCAAATCTCCGATTACTGAGGAGAGCTTGCATGCCACTTGTGAAAAGGATAATGCAAGCAACTGAGGGTAGCAGTTCGGTCTGCAGTGGGAGCATTTTACAGCTGGAATTTTGGTAAAGACCCAGAATTATCTCTGGAGAATGTTAGTGGTCCTGAGCCACTGTAGAAGTATTAAAGCAGCGAGCCCTGCTTTAGCGTAATGCCTTCTCTCCTTGTGGCACTTGATGGGAGTTAGTCCTAATAACGTTACTGATGTAGAACAGGAAGCCACGGGGCTCCCTGCAAGAAGGCTTGTACGCTACTTTAAAAAGGATTCTAATTCATTGCACTGCTCTCTGCTGCAATAAACTTGATTTATCAGAAATAAATGAAGTTTAATGTAATCAAATATAAACCACTGTAAAAGAGAGCTCTTTAAATAAAGGTGCATGGCGTTCTGCAGTGGAGAGAAATACAGGATTAAAGCTTTCTTTGAATAATAATTTTCAGCGTGATAGACTGGTATGTAGCGAGCACCATAAAAATGGTTGTGTTGACTTTCTCCATTGAGCAACTGGGACTATGTGCTTGTGTGTGCTGAGTCCACCCCTTGTTGGGGGGGGCAAAGGGAAGAAAAATATGTGTGTCTCCTGATAAGCTGCACTTCCCATTGCTCATTGCTTACCAAGTGGGGTATTTCTTAATTGGTAGGCCAGCGTGGGGTTTGGGGGAACTAATCATCAAGCTACTATTTTTGTCTTTCAAGGTGCTGTTCAGGTTTTTGTTGTCAGGTTTGCAGCAGTAACCCTGCCTAGACCTCCAAATATCTATTAGCATCAATATTACACCTTAGAGCCTCAAGAAAGTCCCCCTGATTGTTTTCCTGGAGTATGTACACATTTAATGGAATAACACCACCAGCCAGTTTCTCTATGCTTGAGTTCCATGACCATTTGACTGAGTCCTCAATTTTTCTCTTGAGGAAAGGGGCCTGTTGGTGCCTATCCCCATTATTTGGCTCTGTGCTGCCTCTTACGCTCGGTTCCTTTCTGCCAGTGGAGTATGCCAAAACTTTCTAACTGGAAAACTCGGCCTCCCCATTTCTGCACCAGTGGTGCTGAGTGAGAAAGATGGCTTTTGTCTTGTGGTCAGAAGGTAACTGGGGGTGTGTGTGTGTGACCCACCTAAAATCAACTGTGAGAATGCCATAGGTGTACTAGAACCGTGTAAAAGTATCACATGTACAGATCTACTAGCCTCATATTACCTGAGTGAACAGTCTGCGTTCCTACATCTCCCTTGGGTTTGAAGGGATGTGTAGGATGGATACAGGATATTGTATCCATCTTTTACAAAACAGCAAAATAAGGTGCTGCTGGTGCCAGGCGTGTGGTAAAAGAGCTTGTGGGGGCGAGGGCAGCACTCAGCTTTATTATTTTTGTTTTTCTCCAGCCAAAGGCACATGCATCAGCCTCAGATTATTAGAAAGGAAGATGAGGTTTATGAATCTCGTTCCGCATACGAACTACAGCGTTACTATTTTCAGTGTAGTCTGTGTGTACGGCGCCAGTGGGGATCTCTCTCTCCCGAAGGCTCCAGGCTGGTCTCAGCAGCGGGTTGTGCCCAGAGCACATGGGCCCTGCGCTGGGCCGTGCCTGGGGGGCTGCCACAGTCTGCGGGTACCCCTTCTGCCCCCCCACACCCGCTTGTGTGAGGAATTTGGGTGAGGACACAAAAGATTAGCGTTATGTGAAGACTTCGAGTAGAGCGCAAAACTCGTTTCCTTCCCTTTTTTATTGAGCAAATTTACTAGTTTTTCCATTTGGAGGGACGGAGCTGGCACGCTGCAGCTCGAAACCGACTTCCTCTAGAGACTCTGTTTGCCGTGTCTTTCACTAATTTTAAAGGTGAAGCTGATTTAGTTATTTGTGCCTTAATTATGCTTAGAGGTGGTGTGGGTGCCCCTGCCAGCAGCCCCGGGAGCTCATCCCTGGGGCGGGGTCACGGAGGGGGTGAGGGAGGTGGCCGGTGTCTTTCGCTGCGGGGGGGCTGAGGAGACGCGGAGCGGGCTCTTTGCTGCCCGCACCCGCTGCGCCCGCCCGGCCCGGGGCCCTTAGGGGTTCCCGTAACCCCTGCTCTGCCGGTGGCCGGTAGGAAAGTCCCGGCTTCAAACCGACCCCCGTGTGAGCAGCTCTCCCTCCCCGCCAAACGCCCCCGGCTGAGCGCGGTTACAGCCGGGCTCCTTGCAGGGGGGGCCCAGCCCCGGCCCTGCAGCCCCCGCGCCTTCTCCTGTCCCTGCCCGCCGGTGCCGGAGCCTGCTGCGGAGGCGGTAAGTGTGGCTGCGGGCGCGGTGCGGTCCCTCTCACCGTGTGCGGGTGCTGGGCTCCAGCAAGCGTGACCCCATTATCCGGGGCTGCCGGGGTCTCCTTTGGGGGGTCCCCTTGAGGGTCTCCTTCAGCTGGGGCTTGCGCTGGGAAGTGGGGTTTGCGGGGATGGCAGCGTCTCTTGGTCTGTGAGACTCAAAACAACAGTCCCGGAGTCACAGAGCTTTCGGGGTTGTGTCTCTTAAGAAACGTGGTCCTTTGAAGACCTGTGGTCATGTATCTGCTCCCACCATCTCCAAGGCAGGTGTGTATGTGCTTAGGGAGTGCCTTACAACTGTTTGCTTGGGCTGTTGGTTAAAGAGTCTGGTATAAATCATTGTAGCACGGCTCCCAGAAGCACTCTGTTTCTGTACCCAGCTTGAGACCTGCTGTACTGGGTCAATCTGAGGTGCAAACTGTCTCCACCTGAAGTTAGTCCAGGTGCTTGCAGGAGAGTG
>JAOXNO010000002.1:5237259-5261041 GCA_028565335.1 Limnodromus scolopaceus
GAGACCTGCTGTACTGGGTCAATCTGAGGTGCAAACTGTCTCCACCTGAAGTTAGTCCAGGTGCTTGCAGGAGAGTGGAGGTACTCTTTTCCTTGGCATCCCCCTCAAAGAGCTTCACTAGTCTTGTTCCACCTGAATTTGAACCATTCCTTTCTGAGACCACTTTGGGCCCCCACAGTGTCCTTCGGCAGCAAGTTCCACAGCTCGTGTGTGGTGCTTTACCTCGTTAGCTCTGCTAGATGGTCCTTGGGCCTTCTGTTGGGAAAGTAAATAGCAGCTCTTTTCCCTTCACGCACCATTATTAATATTATTACTTTTCCTACTAAGTCCTAGCAGCCCGTGTGTCTCCTCCAAACCGCTGAGCAAAGCGGGACTGGACTGAGGGTACGGTTATGACTCGGTGACTTGTCTTGATGAGTTCTAGTTCGTTTGGAGCCCATTGTTAGATAGACAAGGCCCGTTGGTTTAGCCTGAAATTCTGTGGTTTAAACAGGGTTTTATTCTCTGGTCACTCTGTAGAGAAGTATATTATGCAGATAATTGCAACTGGCTTTAGATTTAACCATTCTGGTTTGGTATTTAAGCATAGATATTGAACTTGAGGTGCTGAACTGCGTCTTCCTTTTTTCTCAAACTTTTTTCAGTTTTTCAGATTGATTCCCAATGCTGGTTTTGTTCAGATTTTGTACTCTTACAGCCCCTCCCAGTTGGAAGTTGTTCCACAATTTGCTGTCATGCATTTAAAAACCTTATGTATTTTCCATAATCAAACCCACTGATTAAAAATGTACTGGATTCAAGATAGACCAGTAGAGAATACATAGCCATTAAAAAAAAAATAATTACAATATTTTAAAATATGGGCTTCTTTTACCTCACTTAAAATACTTTTGCAAGGTCGTTATTGTGTCTAATGCATCAAAACAGGCTGAAAGGGGGTTGGGGAAATGGAACCATCTTTTTAAATAAATGCTTGTACTCGGCTTTTTTTGGTGTATCTGTTTAATATAAATACTGAGAGGGTTAAGATGCTTTCATAAGGTACTAATGCAAATTATGAGAGAAATAAGTAATGTCCCTTTTTGAGATCCTACAAATTACAGCTGGAACCGAACATGCTCTTCTGTGCTTCCAGACAAATTTCAGATAAGATGGTGAATACTTGGGGATAACAAAGAGCTGCAACAGCAAATGTTTCCTTATCCCTGTCGTTTGCCTTACGATTGTTTTACACAATATTTAAAGATGATGTCTTTGCAACAGGGAAAGGCTGGTGTGTGAAATGGAGGAATAAGGCAACACAGTGTAGTTTGGGTTCCTCTTGTGTTCAGATGATATTAACAAAGATACAAGAAAGACCAAAAAGCAGAACTTCTTCATCTAGGTGTAGAAAAAGGTGCAGCTGTTTGATTCTAGAGGAAAAATGCTTTCAAGTCCTTTGGGAGTAGTAAGCAATTGATAAGGAAACATTAACTGTGTAAAAATTTTTTTTATTATTTTTAATACTTTATTTCATGTCTCAAGTGTGTGACTCTTGTAAACAAGATTTGGGTGGTTTTTTGTCTAATACAAATTTAACATATATTTGAGGAATGGTGGTTCAGAAGTACAGTGGAATCCTCAAAAGAGTCAGGTGTTGCACAGGGGAAAACCAGTTAAACTGGTCCCTGGCCCTTGAGGGCCAGCAGCAGTGGGTCTCTGCAGGATGTGGGGGTCAGTGTGGCTGCAGCCCCAGGAAGCCATGGGGCAAAGGAAGGACACTTCAGCTGTGGCTGTGCTGGGTGGGGAGACCACCCCAGGGGAAGCAGAGGCTTCACCTGCTGGTATTGTGGGCCTGAAGACACCACACAAATGAAGTATTTGTGATGCCCAAACGTGCCCTGAACTCCTGAAGCTTCTCCTGGACGTGGCTGCTCAGGGCTGGGGTGGAAGCAGCAAGTGCCAAAGGCCAGAGGAGCTTTGGGCCGGGTGGAGGGGGGGACGGCAGAGCTGCGAGGAACGGGAACACCAGCAGAAAGAAACACTCTTGCTCAACGAATCCATCTAAAGTTAACACAGGGTTTGGAAGGAAAAGAGTAGTTTTCTGAAGGATCACACTGCAGCGTGGTTCAGGAGGTGGTTTTGCTGAGGACAGGGCAGACTAGACTCATTCAGGCTTGGTTTGTTGTTTTTTTTTTCCAAGGGGGCAGATGGAAAAAAGTCATTAGTTTAGTACCTAAAGCTTTCCATTACCTAGGGTATACCTTGCCTTTATAGGGCATCTTTTGTTAAGTTTTTAAGATCTAACTAGAAATTAACAGAAACCAGAAATCAAATGACAATTTTAATAGACTTTAGAACAGAGTGTACGAGTATAAAACACTGGTTTTGTATTTCAAAAGTTGCAGGAAGATAGCCAGTCATTTTAAACAGTCTTCTACAAAACATATGCCAGTAGATTACATAAAAGACACTATATACAATATAAAAGAGCAGAAAACAATCCTCACTGTAAAAATAATTTAAAACAAAGTATTTCAATTTAAAATATCTTCTATAGCACAAACTAATACATTGTGACATGCAAGTGAAAACTAAACATATTGCATTCTTTAGTGTAGCCAAATAAGAACTGTATTAAATTTGGACAATGAGACAACATGCCAACATTTTCTGATGAATACAAGAGGCTGTTCTTAAATATTTATTCACTGATGTATCTTATGTTCAAAGAACAGCCACTATACATCTTCCAAAACGTAATAAATAGTAAAGCAAAGTATATGAATAATCTACACCGTAGAGTTCGTTTGGGCTGATGTTGAAAAAGTGGTTTATAGAAAAATGCTGTTTCACTTACTACTGCACTGTGCAATTTTACAAAATAGTTCTAAAGGCTTGGAAACAATCCGCACTTGGAAATGCGCAACATCCAGTTTTAAGGCAGCCCCGCGCTGGACTGTACAGCGTAACACTTGGAGTAGCTGCTTGGCTTTCAACGCGCAAGGTGGAGCTCCCAGGCGGGAGGTTATTTTCCCAACCTCAGCCATGACCTCAGAACAGGGTGATTCCAGGTTGGGTTCTTGCTCCATGTTTTATCCACTCGGGGTGGAACAGACGCTCTCGGTATCCGAGTTAGTTTCTCCTGGTTTTGTTGCATCAGGAAGTAGAAAGGAAGAGCTTACTTCTTTTGCGCCTTCTCACACGCTGGTGGAAACACTACTCTGAACTGGGCCAAGCTTCCAGAGTGGAGCCGTGGCAATTTAACAAATGCGATTTGTAATGCAAGCTGCTGTACAACAGGGAAAACTGCTACCGGGGGGGTCCGTTTGGTCTAAAATGCCAGTGTTATAATTGCTAAGGAGCCAATGTCAACGTCGCTTCGCACCCACAGGAAGTATTAAACTCAGTAACTAAGCATTTTCACAGCACTTCTTCATCCCTCTAAAAAAACATAGGATTTCTCAAGTGCTCACTGTCTTGTTTCCATTTAACTACCTACTCACATTTAAGTATGTCTCAAACATACAAAGTAACTGTTAAAGCAAAAAAATTAGCTGCCACAGAAGGTCTTAGAAAATGCCAGTGTTTAATGACAGACTAGGCGAGAATGAGAGGTTTAGCAGAAGCAGAAGAAGATTTTAAATAAACCAAACTGTTACAAAGCAAGAGGTGTGAAAATACCATTCTTTGGTCTAAATTAGCTGTTCCCTTTATATTAGTTTAACATTCCAATGGCTTTTTCAAAACTGTTTAAAAATAATATAAGCTGAAATTCATTAAGCAAAAATATGTATTATATACATGGATGCCTGATCAAACAGATGAACTTAAAAGTGAACATAGTGACAATTTTTTAGATATTCCTAGTACCTTAAAAAAAAAAAAGATGAGTTAGTGTTGAGTGCGCAGTAATAGAATTTTATTGAAAAAGGTAAAAAACTAAGCATGAAAATCTGTTTTAGTTGTTTATAAACACTACATCCTTATGGTTTTGCTGCTCTAAATCCAGACGTAAACATTCATTCTGACATGCCAAAGCTCCTAATGCTGGTGGGAGGTTCCTGTAACCAGTCAGTGATCACTTTACAACTTGTTGCTCGGATGATCGGTCCCTGCAGCTTCATTTGTATAGGCTGATTCATCAGCTGCCGATTCTTCTTGTTCAACTCCTTCGTCCCCGAATCCAGGTTCCTCTTCCCGTTCTGGAGCATCCTCATCCTCTATGCCATTGTAAAACTCTTCGATCTCACTCTCATCCTCCACATCTAAGCTCTGACTATGACACGAACCACTTTCACTACTGCTCCCGCAAGAGCTAGAAGATATGATATCGTCTTCAGAATCTGAGTACACCTCAGCACCATGGAAAATATAGCGATTTGGTGGTAAAAATAGATACTGAGTACCTGAAACAGAATTTCACATGTTAGTAAGAGGCTGAGATAAATTATTCATAAAAGGTCTTGCAAACTTCTGCTTAGAACGTACCTGCAGATGCGTATTTTCATCAGTGAAACTTTAAGCGACAAATCAGATGATGTTAGAAATGTTAGATTTCAATGTATCATTAGGAAGAGCACAGAACAAATGTTTCACTGGGGAGCTCAGCATTCCTTCTCCCCCCTCCCTTTGACGCAAAAGAGCATTTAAATTGTAACGTTCAGCAGCTTTTTTCATGGGTACAGGTATTCACAGCTGGATTGATGTTACTTGTAACAGAACTGGCACCCACTGCACAGAGTATCTGACAAAATTTTAAAAACAGCCTTTGCTTTAGAATGTTGCAATTTAACACCTGTTTCTTCATCCACACTGATTTTCTAGTGTGGTAACTCCTTACGTCAGTTAAGAGACTACCTGCTGGGAGGCTTCCTTGGAAAGGCTAAAGTCTCCTTCAAAATGTGCCTGGTCCCAGGTGGGAGATTTGCTTTTCAGCTCCTGTCATGACATCATCTTTCAGTTCTACAAGGTGGTTCCCACACCAAATTATCACCTACGGTGACCAGCTTCCTCACACCTGAGCATCAAACTCAGGTTTGTTTGAAAATGTTGGAAACAGATTTATTTTTTTGATATTTACCTTCAACCTTCTAAACTTTGGTCTTTTTAGGGAGTATGTAATCGTTAATTATAAAACCTATTATGAATTGCAAACAGCTTTCCTATCGGCTTCTCCAAAAGAAGTAAGTGATACAATGATGAGTTCAGACACTCAGTTTGAACAAAAATAACAACCAAACCCCACTGATTCCTTCAAGGCAACTTATTTATTGTTTTGAAGTAAGTCTAGAATAAACATCTGGCCAAAATACCCAAAATGTTGAAATGAGTTAACACTTACCATCCAGCCTTTTGCTAATCTGTTCCTTTGCAGATCTGTTTACCCAGCACTTCTTCAATATTTCATGTTTTTCTTTATTTTCTCCATTGTTAGATCCATTTTCCTTCATTGTTTCAGAGTTCATTAGTTCACCAGTAGCATTTTCAGGGTTTTCTGACGATGTTTGTGTGTCCTGAAGTTTTTCCTCGGTGCAGGTCCCTTTAGTTTCTGAGGCAGGATCACAGTTTTCTACCTTACACTCAGGTGGCTGTTCTGAAGACACCACCAAAGTATCTGGTGGAGTCATTCTTTCTGGTGAACTAGAGTCTTCTGAAATGTTTAAAGGGGTAGGCGGTAGTTCAGACGAGTGCATTTCCAGCTCCTTGTGTGTTCGTGGAGGCTTTTCTGTTATTTCTGAAAGTTTTACTGAGTTGTAGCAAAGTTTTGTATATTCGCTACCTAGCCTTTGACATAATTCATTAATAATAACATCACAGTCTCCAAGAAGTTCCACATCAAAGTGTAGATGAGGCAAAGGTTCCCTATTAATTAAGATCTGAGGCACTTCATGGGGGATGGAACCTATAGATAAAAAAGAAAATTTAAAGGTAGTCACTTCAGTTTTACTTTCAGCAGAGATCTACTTAGAAAGTTTGATTCCTCAGACTTCTCTTCATACATTTGCTTGCAACAAGACCAGGAAGAAGAGAAGCAAATCTCAAATTTAACAGCAGCAGTTTGAGGAGCTGTGCCTACAGTAGCCTATCTGGACTTTTCCCCCCTGTATTTTGCAGTAAAAAGTGTTCCTCTGTTCCATCCCTGAGAAACACATGCACAGAAATGCTGACTACAGCAATGTTTGGTCAAGTGTTAAAAAGATTATTAAAATTAGTACTATAATCTCTTACAAGAACTGTGTTGATTATGTGCATTCATTTTATGTACTTAAGTGCACATGAAGAATATACTGCTGGTAAATGACATCCCATTAATTAGGTCAACGTATTTCCAGGTAAAATCTACACTGTACAGGGTTGCTCAGTGCATTTCTGACATTTAGGTTTCCAAACCCCATGGATGTGGTAACTCAGAATTGATTCTTCAGATAACCAGCTCATGAAATCCAGTTCTAGGACCCAGAAAGAGCAATGGTTTGAGTAGGGGATCCTAGCCCAGTCCTCCTGCATTTCCCATCAGCCTGAACACGAGGCTCTGCCTCTTCCGTAGGGAAGAGGATGTTATTACAAAGGCTGTGGGCACAGCACTGTTCCCAGTTAACAGCAGATGTTAACTAGGCATGTGTCCTTCTCAGGCTTACAGGTGAAGAGCGTTTCTTTAGTTCCAGTAAGTCTTGAACTCAGTAGGCAAATAAATCACCCCTCGTGGTATTTTCTTGGCCTTCCTGAAGGTCCTTTTCCTCTGATGTACGTTGGCAGAGATGTTTTGCCATGTCGCTTTGAAAAGCTAAGGGTCCAAGCAGTGACACACTGTGTACCATTCAGTATTCAGTACTGATTTTATAATAAGCTACAACTAAGACACCTGATGTACTTGATCTGATTTTTTAATCTTTTTAAATATGATTCCTTTCGAAATCTTTCAAGTAACTCTGAAAGCACACTGCAAGCAGGGAGAGGAATGAATTGAATCTCAGAACAAAGTCATTCAAGTTTTAGGAGAGTAGTTTTTCAGATTATCATTTCATTACTTTGAGATCTTCCTGGAGTGTAGAAAAAGCACACAGAATTTCTTACTTTCTCTATTTTGCACTTCAGCTTTACACCGGTTTTGTCTTAGAAAAGCAGATAATTAATCTTATTTTCTTCACTGAATCAAACCAAAAGCATTTCTTAGAGCTCTTAACTGAGAATTTCACTTCTGATCCAAATTTTTGGAAGAAATATTACCAGAGATAGTCACTTACTTGGAATCAATGCTACTGGTCTTACTTTCAGTGAAGACCCAATGACAATAAGGAGATCAACTTCATTTTTGTCGTACTTCATGGCACGATGGAACTGCTCCGGTAAGTTCTCTCCAAAGAACACTATGTCTGGCTTCATGATAGCGAGCGGTTCATCGGGTGGACATCTGGGACATCTAGGTACAACCTGCATTAGAACAGCTTCTATTACTACAATTCAAGCCTGTGCCCTTGAAAACCTCAGATTTTAGCAATTCAGTGACTTATTTTGGCAAAAGACAAGGAAGTTTCAGTGATATTTCCTCATTTCATTTTTCTCTGGATATACAGGCAAGTACATTTCTTACTCTAGCCTGCAGCAACTGCACACAGAAATAAAACTAGAGTAGGAATAAAGAGAAAATCCTCTTAAGTCAAAAGGGAGACACCATGCAGATCTACACCACAGTTCTTATCTGACAGCTAGGCCAAAGTCCAGAAGTCCTACTCAGCACCAACAGGTAGTTACCTCCTACTATTTGACAGGAATATATTTTTCTTGGTTTAATCAGAGCAAAAACTTAGGATTTCACTGTTGGTTTCCATTATAGGATATGATATAAACCCCTTCCTAATCAGAGAGTGTATTGCACAGCTTTACCTCTCTCCTCCTCTCCAAAAGGGCATGTGTGTTACACACATAAAGCAACATGGCAGAGTTGCAGATGGCTAGCACAAAGCATACAGGACAAGAGCATAGGAAAGAACTTTTGGTTGGTCTCCATTTTAAACTCGTCCAATTCCTCCAAAAACAGAGCAGAATCCCTGTGTGCTAAACAAAGTGGATGAGAGTTATGTTTCTGAAGAAGTAGGCTCCATTTCCTCCCGAAACCAGAGGATTTTCTGCTCTTTGGGACCTCTTTCAACTCTTTCTATCTCAAGACTTTTTCAGAGAAAAGAAAAGCAAGAAGGTGAGCGCTTTATGTACAGACAATACTTCAGTTACTACTGAGGGATTTGTTTTTCAAATAGTTTAAGTCTTCTCAGCTGTAGTGTTAAAATACAATACCCCAGAATAAATCTAAGGAGCTAAATGTAGCTGCAATCCAATAGCAGTCATCACAAGTAAATTAGTGTTGTGTAAAGAGATGTATATTACCACCTACTGTAATATGAAAATACATGAAAACTGATAGTTAAATGCATAATAACTCTCTCCTGTACACAGAGTATATGCAGGAAAAAAAATACAGAATTTACAAAGTTTAAATCAAAGAACTAGTTTATGGATGCCTGCAGTAGGACGAAAGACAATGCTTTCTATATGAGAAAACATCACAAGTTTCATCTAATGTGAAAGGACCTTGCCCCAAAAATTAAATCTTTGAACAAAGAATCCAATCCTTTGAAGCAAACCTTTTGGGAGGGATGTGTAAGAAGCAATATGGCACAAGAGCTAGGAGTCGGTACGGAGGAAACCTTCACTAGGTTTGGAGTGAGCAGTAACTTAAGAGTGTGTAGTAACCCCTCGCTGAAGGGAAACCAACTGAAGAACTCCCCAAAAAGGAAGAGAATGAGTAAAATGAATCTTGAACATTTTCCTCAGATCTTTACATCTTAGACAGTTTAAACTTTTCTGAAGGTTTTTACCCTGTTGTCTCCTCTGTTGATGTTAGGGGATGCCCTTGTGCTTTCACTTGGAAGCTTAAGGAGGGAAAATAATTTGCTCTGTATTAGGAGGAAGATGAAATGAAGACCTCTAACTTTTGATTTAAAGAGACCAAGTAATATTAACTCTGTTTCCATCATTTCTCATAGAAAGTCCA
The DNA here is from genome assembly GCA_028565335.1 of Limnodromus scolopaceus. Lineage (NCBI taxonomy): Eukaryota > Metazoa > Chordata > Aves > Charadriiformes > Scolopacidae > Limnodromus > Limnodromus scolopaceus. Next base: position 5,246,291 of record JAOXNO010000002.1, read on the forward strand.
ATGACTTTTAACTTAATGGATCTCTGTAGAGCAACTGATGTCCCTACCCACATCATCTGAGTCACTGTAATGGGTCCATAAACATGTTTCAACACTACACTACTCACCAGCTTCTCTGCTAATCCTCAGAAAGGTCGTCAGTAAGGGGGAAGATCTATTCCAAGAGCTGAAATTGATACCAAGAAGTTAAAGCTAGATAATTGGCCACTCAATTGCCTAGGGTCCTCCTTCCCTCCAGAAGCAGCACTCCCCCAAAACCCCACCACATCTGCTGATGTCTAACAAAAGAGCAATGGAAGTTCTTATTGACTATTGATATTATCTGTGTATCAAAAACAAGATTAGTAAAGATTAAGTTGGTTTAAGAATATCCAAGAATGGGTGCACGTTTTCCATTTCCTGGGCCTTTTCTTCCTAAATCTGATGCCCTTTCACTATTTCTTGAAGCTACCTAAAGCAGTCAAAAGCACATAAAAGTGCTGTTTTGTGAAATGACTGATAATTGTTTTACTCAGAAGTTCTATTGGTGTGATTTATAACTGATGCTGCTTCTCACCCAGAAGGATGCTTGTGCACAGCAACCAAGAGAAAGAATCACGCTACAGGGAACTAGCACGTTATCTTGGAAGCGGCAAAAGAATGAAGAGCAGCAACAAGAAATTGGTAGTTTTCTAAACAGATAATCTCAAATAATTCTCAATATCTTGAAAGGAAATCCTGGCAGAAAGATGCTAGCTAGACTCGCTTCCTTGTGAAGCGCTAACGACCATTAGGGGATGGACCAGACAAAGGAAAGGTAGTATTTTTAGGGAAAACTAAGGACCTGGGGCCATGTACAACTGAACTTTCAAACAGTGGAGGACAGCAGAGACTAGAAACTGGATGATCTATGGGGACTCAGGTGCTAAAACCATTTTTGTGAAGGGGAACTTGTTAGAGAACAAAGTTGTTGAAATGGACAGTGTTTTGTTTCATAAGTACAGAAAATGTTTCTAAGGAACCAAATTCTATATTCTAGAGAGGCAACAGACAAACTGCATAGCACTGGTCTGGGAAATGCAGGCTACAGAATAAAGATAATGACAGCAAATAGAACATTTTTTTTTCAGGCATAAAAGAGGAACAACATGTTTTCTTTCAATAGTGCTATTTGTTGTTGTGTGAAATGATATCGGGCAATAACCATATTTATTTTGCATTATGAAAATAACTCAGTATTACAACTAGAGCCTGCCTTGGAAAGATATACCTGGCAACAGTACTGTAAGATTAGGGCTGAGAGATTGAGTGTAAAAAGCTCCTTCAGTCTCATCTCGGGAGTAAGAGCCCTCTTTGTTCTTATTATTCAGAAGCATTGCTACAATCGTCTTCTCTCCACTTCCTCATGCTTCCATTACTGACCACCAGCAGGGACCGGCGACCGGGGCAGGAGTTTGGTTCAGCAAATAAACACACAATGATTGAAGTGTTGTGCAGAGGAGTTCTGACCACTAACAATCAAAACACAAAATTACAGAATGCATAGGAATGGTTGTTTAGAAGGAAGAAAACCTAGACTCCAACCAGCTGGCTTTGAAGGCAAAGGAGCAGCAAACATCTGTAAGATAAAAAGTTCTCAAAAATAGGAAAGTAAACCAGATTTCACATTCAGTATTTCAGTGTTGCAAAGCTTCAAGCTTATGAGATTCACGTTTCTTAAAGCTTTAACTCAAAGATCTCTTCTGAAAGGTTTTCATTGAATTCCATTTCAAATGTAATACCTGAAAGATTTACATCCCTTCGATGTTTCTTATCTAAAATTGCAACTGTGGACTCTAAGCATTTATCAAAACATGAGCCTTCAGAAAAAGAGTCCCCTTCCATTAGTAAAAACAGTATTTTTGATCAGAGAATCACCATCTCTGTTCCTTCAAAATAAGGGGAAGAAGAGCACAGACGGTCTCACCAAGCCAAAGGTTCATCTGCCCTGACAGAGCAGCACTACCTCCTGCCTTGGCCCTGGGGCACTTCACACCCAGATGTAGGAAGTTTGGAATACACAACAGTTCACAACTCCTAGAAAGCGCACGTCAGACATCTCATCTGGTCCCTCTTCCTTCCCTGATCAGAGGCTGCTCTGTAGTTAGCAACGTCTCCATGCTTCATCTACAGTTCAAACATATCTTTAACGTGGGTAAGCGTTCAAAGAGCAACTGGTGTTATAAATAGCTTAGGATGCTTTCTCAGTGTGACCGTGAGTTCAGATTAACATAAAACAGGTATAAATCCAACTTTCTACTTACCATTTTAATCTCTACTTTTCTCTGAGGTGCCATTGCAAATGGACTCTTACGGTTTTGTTCTGTTTTTTCCCATTACCTAATTTTTGCAGTACAGTATTTGAGTATACTTTTAAATACTAGAGAAAATGCTAAAATAAATAGGCACTTTTATGAAATACATGCAAAGATATGTAGCCTTTTAAAAGCAGATCTTTTAAGCAGTCCAAGAGTGGTATTTGGGGATTTTTTTGAGAGTTATGTATTAGAAATCTGCAGTGAGTTAAAGTAAATCTTTACCTGATTGAAAATATCTCCTCGAACAACTTCACAATCAACTTTGTATTTACAGATCAGGCAGGAAGCTGTTGCAAAGGAACCTGAGAAGGAAAACCCATATGGTAGAAATAAGGATTTTCAATCATTCAAACTTGGTCTTTTTGCCCAAGTTGTTTTGACGCAAAGGTTATTATGTTGCAGTGCTACAAAAACCAGTAATTAAAAAGTAATTTAAAATAAGAGAAGATACTTGGAGTAGTAAGAGTAGTTCTTCTAGATGTTAGTCAGGAGGAATCTTGTTTTAGGAGTAAACATGCGACATGCATATCTACAAAAAATGTATTTTGTCCTTGTTCCCACAACCTGTGCAAGCACATACAAGGCGAGAACAGAACCTTCCCTCTTCCTCTTTACACAACTAACAGTAGCGCCAGCGGCTCTGCGAACAGCAGCACCGGGACACGAACCCATGGAAACTCAAGAAACAGTAGTGCAAAATAACTAAGAAAATGGGTTAGTAAAAACTTTGCTACAGGCAACTAAATAGCAGTAGTGTTCTTTTCAGCAGAAGTGAGGAGTTGCAGCTGTATTGTTCAAACTGAAATACCGCTCTAAAGTGGTACCCAGCTTGGCCAGTGTTTATTGTTTGGCAAGGCCACGTTAAGTTGGTTGCTCCATCCAGCCACTTGGTAGCTCTAACTGGCCTGTTTCTGAAGCAGCTGAAGGTGATGCCCAAGTATCTGGTAGGGCACTCGTGTCTCTACTGGTCTAAAGGGAAAGTTTATCCCGCACACAAGAAAATACTGTGTGAAGTCACTGTGGCAAACTAGAGTGGCCTCTTGGTGTGCCCACATCCAGGAGAGAAAGGCCTACAAGGCCTTTTATCTGTGGAAATAATAATGCTAGAAGTTGACAGAATGCTGAAGGATAAAGTGAAAAAATGACAGATTTTTCTCTTAATCATGAAACAAGGCTTAAAAAAAAAAATAATAAAAAAATATATATATTTGGGGATCTCTTTGACCCTGCGCTGGAATGTGTCACTCATACAGCAAAAGTATGGAGTGCTCTAATTTCTAATGGTGACACACGGGCAGTAAGAAAGTTCTGTGACTGAGTAATGTACAGGAGGGTACAAAAGTCTGTCTTCAAAAGCAAACTTTTAGAAAGGTAATGGTTAAGTTGTTGAAAGCTTTGCAGAAGCTAGGAACAGCTAATAACCTCTGGTACCAAAACTTTATCTGGAGTATTATTTTAAGCCACCCAAGCCAAAGATATTTTCTGCTCATAACGTACACACAGCAGCCAATCAATGCTTAGACTGCTAAAGGAAGGGATTCCGGTGCTAAGTATAACAACAAAATATGCTTTGGAGATATTGTATCTGGGTAAGACAAAGAGTGAGAGCACAGAAAAACCCCGAGTAGACAATTTATGAACAACTGGTAGTTCAGATCTGCTAATCCCTGCTGGCATGGAAAGTGCATAGGTTCTGAAGTGCTTGCTCAGCATTGCAACTTCCAGAACTTTAGGGATTTCAAACACTACAGGAAGTATGGCAGTTATTATTTGCTCATTATAATTTGTTTATAGTAATAATTTAGGCCTTTATACAGTGTGTTAGGGACTTGGCTGTCAGGCTGGCAGACCTAACCCTATCTGAGGCATCTATTGCTACCTGCTTGCAACTCTATTTTGTGGGTTATTTTTCACCGTCAAAAGGATTTGATCAAGAAGTTCTATGCCTCATGCACGAGCCATGTGTAGCCAGCAGGCCACTGCTTCTGATCATGCAGCTACAGCAACGGCAAGGAACACCATCCAGCTCCAGAGATGCTGGTTTACTGCAAAAGCCATTTTAAATTCAGAAAATGCATCCAAGATACGGCAGTTTTCATAGTAGCAACTTTACTGCAGTGTGAAATGGGTTCAAAGGTTCATATAGGAACTCCCCAAATCATTACAGGGTTCCTTGTCACACTCATGATTAACTTGCCATTGCCACAGCTAGGCAATAAAGATAGAATAAATATAGCATTATGAACCCCCAGATCATAGTTTTAGTTCCTCTTTAGCCACTACCATTAGTCAGCTAGCATTTGTTAAAGAGCAGCATAACTGTATGTCAGATAAAGCTTGTTGTGCTCAAAACAACCTTTGCTAATTTCCAGAGGCCTCAAAATCTCAAAGTCCATAGCATGTTTTCAAAGAATCTTTTACATTTACAATCAACCTATAGAGGACATACACTGAAGATGGTCTGAAATCAAATCACTGTAGTGTGCAACTGAAAAAACAGGAAGCTTGAACGTGGCAGTGACAGATGAAAACAAAACCATGTAAGAAGTTCATGATAATACAGAGTGACAACCAAAAGAAAACGCATAGCACACCAAGTACAAATGGAAACTGACACCCGATTTGGGTTATTCGACAGGAAGGATTCTACTGTGTGCTGTCTGGTCATGACAGAACACCACATCTGCTCTAAAAGAAAAAATAAAGTAAAAAAGTAAAGTAAAGAAAATTGATGAATCTGGCACTGAGCTAAGCTTTGTAGATAAGAAAATCAAGTGAGTTTGGTCCCTGGAAAAGGTGGAATTAGACAAACAAGTCTTACAAACGTGCTAACACTGCTTTTAAACATTTATTTGCTAGAAGTCTACTAAATGATCCAAGTGTGCGCTTTAAGAACTCATTTTCTGCATTCTTTCCTTAAAAATGGATCCTTGGCCTTTTAGCTTGACATCTGTAAGTCCTTGGAAATGGAAAGCACATCAAGCAATTAAGAGACTCCACTTAATATGGTATCATAATTACAGAATATGTACGACACTGAAGGTGTAACAAAATGATGTTCAGTTCAACTGAACAGGTGATTAATCCACAATATTTTATACATGAGGTAAAGTCACTGAAGTGTCAGGGTATTTTAAGATTTCAATGGAATATATTCTAAATAAAGAATCGGGTAACAGCTAACTTCCATTTCATTAATAGTGAGAGGGATGTATGAAAAGACTGATTTCCACACTGTGTTCTCATACACGAATATACAAAAGCACCAAATACATTTGAAAAGTTAAGGTCTAAGCTTGTGCGAGCAGGGTGTGGATCTTCACTGAGAGACAAAACCCACCATGTATCAAGCATAATTTCTGAAGGAAATTTCCACTTAAAACACTTCCAAATTTAAGTACTTAAGCTACCTAAAAAAAATTTCAACATTTTAAAAGCAGAATATTTGTTGCCAAGAGATACCAACTCAAGAAAAAAAACATTCCAAAACCCAATTCCAATAGCAATTACCTTGTCACATGCACCAGTAAAAAAATATTCCTACACATAAAATAAGAAAAGTGAAACTAAAACCACTAACCATGACACTGTATTATCCTTTGGATTCCTGCAACCTGTTCCAATGTGTCTATGTTCTGAGTGTAGTTGCGAAGTAATTTTCCTTCTTTATCCATCATAGCTATAAACTTGTGACAGAGAGATGGCTGGAACTGTCCTGGATAGATTTCCTAAGGAATTCAGAAGTACATTAGAAAGTGTAAGACTTTATTCCAACTCCAGCAATTCACACAGGGCTGAATATTGTCAATAACGATTACGTCAGCAGTTAATGTTGTCACTCCCTTTGCATTTTGCCATTTCCTTCAGATCCAACTCTTAACAGCTCAGCTTCTGATCACGTCAGGATGACTTGCTGCATGTGGAAGTTGGTATTTTGTTCTTTACAGAGAATAAAAGTAAAGGTTTAGGTATTTTTTGGTTTTGAGAACTATGAAATAGGAAAGCTTTTTTTCCTTTGTCAAGTAACCTCAGTATTTGTTATTAGAAACATATATGGTTTAACTGCAGTCAGACAAAAATTTCACAAGGAACTTGGATTCTGGTCTTTTGGTTTGGGATAAGCAGTTTTTACTCATCGGCATTATCAGCAGCCGTTCCTAGATGGGAGCCCAGAAAGCAGAATGATACTGGATATAGGGGAAAGACGGGTGGTACTCTGACCAGCTGGGACAATTCAGCTGGTTACAACAGTTATTAAATTAAAACCATATGGCTTAGTAGAGCAATTCCACTGTGCCTGAGAGATGCTTAGCCTTTCCATTAGATCAAGGGAGAGGAGGTAGGTATACTTAAAAAGCATATGGAAAAAAATGTAGGCATTTTTGTAGAATGGTTTGATATTTTGTCACAGTGAACAAGGAGCCTGCCAAAAGGAAAAATTAAATGTAGGCACCCAGCTGAAAGCTTCATATTAGGAATCTTGAGCTGACTACCCCAGGTGGTACCTCTGGTTTCTGTGCAACAAGGAGGAAATCAGCAGCAGCACCACCACTCTGTTTCTCTGGAGAACTTATTTAGGGGAGGGAGGAACCTGAATTCCAGACTCTCTGCTCTCCAGTCACTCTCTCACCACTGAAGAGCAACTGAGCTGGAGTCTCACCTGTGAATGTGAGGCCTTTGAACAGAAAAAGCACAAGAGTCACTGGCCAAACGAGAGTTGGCAAGGAGGAGGCTGCTGCCTGCCTTTACCAGCAGATACTTAAAACTGAACCAAAAGGTCTAGCACGACAGTGAACTGTTAAATTAATCTTTGTGACAGCTCTGCCTTCAGCTACCATATACCCTAACTATTAACAAACAAAAAAGACTTTTTGAAAGCATTCCCCCAAAATACGTCAAGTTACTCGTAATTCTGAAGCTACATGGGTCTTCAGAGTTAAAATGCAGCAATGTTCAATGACTGCTCTTAATGCTCTTACCTAGATTACAAATAGCCTGTTACACGATTATAATCAGATACTCATGTGGTCCTAACAGCTTTCATATCTTAGTCTGAAGAAGCAAGATGTGTTCTGCTACTGAGCTCTGCAAATTTATCTGGCCATTCTTTGCTCCTAGAATTAAAGGAACTTAAAGATTTCATGGAATAATGCTTGAATATCCTAACTGAGCTGACGGCTGGAAAAGGAGAAGTAGGAGAAATTATTTTAGTAAAAAAGAATCAGCCAAATTTGATTTGGCTGATTTGGCCAAATTAGTCTGTTCTCGTCAAACGTGCATATATATAGACAGGCTTCAAGTGGGTTCGGGTTTCTATTTGTTGTGGGCTTTTTGTTTGGGATTTTTAAAAATTATTAAATATTAAAAACCCAAGGAGCTGAATATACTAATACGCATCAAATATGTTGGTATCTGGATTGGAGGCTTTTGGAGAAAGACAAGCAGCTGAAGAATGCATTGATTTTTCCTTTCCAGTCTTTAAAACATAGTACAGCAGTAGCATAAATTGTGAGTAAAGAGAAGAAGGAGTGAGCATAATTAGTAGTGATTGATTTGCACGAGTCATTACAGGTCCTGTAGTAATTCTTATAATATCTTGGGTTTGATTTTTTTTTTTCCCAAGGAAATTCCAAACTAAATGCAAATATTTTTTTGTTTCTACACGTCTACAGCTTCTACAATTCCTTCTTGTCTTGGAGGTGTACTCCCTCCTTTTTAAATTAAACTGTTTACTATCACTAACATCTTTCCCAAAACTGCTGCGTTCTTCAAGCGAACACAGTCCCTGCAAAAAGGCTTTAATTCTCTAAGATATACATATCCTTGTCACACCTATATCAAAACCTGACACGAGAACAAACTTATTAGTGCATGAAACTGCTTTACTCAACTGTATGTAGAATGATAAAATGTGAATATATTGCATGACACTGAACAGCATGCCACAGTATATCAAATTCAAATGTAGATTTCCACATCACTCACTTGCTGGTCAAAAGTTTCTCATGTTCTTTCATTTGTCAGAGAAATTAAGAGCAGCTAAGACTGCTGAGATTTGCTCAAATAACAAGTTTTTATTTATCCTCCCTGAAATTAGAGACACCGTCTAGAATGGTTGTTTATATATAATGAATTTGTAACAGGAACAGTAAAAATAAGCTTAAAAAAAGGAGAGAGAATGCTGCTAAATGTTTCTAATAAGGCTAATATGTGGCTAATATGTGTATGCATCACCATGCATACAATGACTGAGGTGACACTGAGGATACAAAACTGATACATTGCAAAGACCTGCCCAAGCAGAGAGTTGTTATGCCACTGAATGAGGTTTCTCATTAAAGTAAATTCAATATATTAACATATTTTTCTACCTTGTTTATAAGAAAAGACAAAGATACCATTTTGTTAACAGAATAGTTTTGTATCTGATTTATGCATTTTTAATATTGTTATCTGTCTTTACTGACCAAGATAAGAACTGTTGGAAAACCATACCTTTGCAAACTTAAAAAACGGCCTGGGATCCTTTCTGAAGTATTCTATATCAAACATTGCTTGAGGATCTGGAAGGTCTGGGAAGTCTACCGCAAGGCGTGCATAGATGCCATCTCTTGATCTAAAGTCAGGTATTCCACAAGACACAGACACCTGAAATATATTTTTGCAATCTGAAATAAGCAAAACTATTAAGACTTGCTATGATACAGACTATTTGGGAAACCACATTTCTGTGTGCTCACAGTGCTCAGAAACATTAAGAACAAAACCAGTCTGGGTTCTTGGTATTTATTTTTTTTTTCCTTTTATCTTTTTTTTTTGGACCAATATGACAAATCCCAAATCACAAGCAGAAGAAACAGCACAGAAACAAGGTCTGACAACTGGGAAAAAAAAATCTTTAGTATAATTCATACAGGCAGTTATAGGACACTGGAACTTACTTTTACTACTCAAAGTTTTGTCAGAAGTAAACAAAAATTTAAAATAGTGTTGCATTAAATTTGATTAGTAAGCATTCATTGATCTTTCTTCCAACTTACGCTTGGACAAGGTGATTGATTTTTATTTCTTTTTTACATGCTAATGCAGTAACAGAATAGATTCTTACTTTTGATGAAGAAATGCCTTTTGATAAACAAACATTATTTATCAAAGCATTGTAGTAGTCAATAAAGACTAATATGTACTGTGTTACCCCAAAATGGTATGGGCAGAGGAGGAGAAACAGGTGTGTGATAGCAATTATAGAAAGAGCAAGATTGGGGAACGGAAGTAGCAGTGCTTTTCTGACAAGCTAATTTGAATTGCTCATCTTTTCTGAATGGTGTCACACCCTCTGTGTATGAACAACAGAAACAGAAAATGATTGACTTTCAAATATTGATCTGGTACATGGGTATAAAACTGTAAATGTACAATGATTTAAAAAATATCTTTCGTAAAACAGTGATTAATCAATCTTATAACCATCACAGAGTGGCACATCTTAAAAAGAAAACAGTCTACTGAACTCTATTTAATAAACTCTCCTTTATAATCCTCCCTCCGACCCTTTTTTCATGTCCTATTCTTCTAGCCCCTCTGGCTCCATCAGGAATGTTAAGAAAGCCATTGAGATTTTGTTTAAAAAATCATTAACTTTGTTTCAAATGAAAAAATGGCTGGGATAGAAAATGTTTTGGAACAGGGAGATGTGATCTTACTCCATAACTATTTTGCATGGAAGCAACTGTTTAAGAGTTTAAATATTTACAAATATTTTCTTATAAGAAGAGAGATCTTCTCATTTCCAACTTAAGCTCCAGTCTTGCAGTGTGCATCGTTCTAGTGGGCAGCTGCTCCTCCTCTTCCCATCTAGCACAATTACTCGATTACGAACCTTGCGAGGGTCACATCATCTGCACGCTGTGAAGCACAGGATAAGCATTTAACCAACTGTCTATAGATTCTCTTACTGGCATTGCAGGAATACGTACCCCAGCTCCAGTCAAGACCATTATTTTTCTGCATTCTTGCAAAAGTTTCACAGCATCATCAATAGTATTAATATCTTTTCGTTTTTTTCTTTTTGGTGGTTCTGAAAGAATGTTTATAACAATTTGCCACAGTGTCATATCATCCAGTTCAGGTGGAGGGATTGTTTCTGGCAGCAGGTCTTTCAGAATTGTCCGTGGGTCTGTACCTAGCATGAGATGCTGCTGAACAAAAGTGTAGGGACCTAAGAAAATTAAGAAATATAAATATTTAAAATTGAGTCAAGTATTTCAGATTATGATCATCTTCCCATTTATTAAGGCTTGCTACTACAATTTTATTAATTCAACTTAATACTTCATTCATGAAAACCGCTATATGTTTTGTTTTAAATTCTGAAGTCATAGTACAGCTTGTGGCTTTACTTATTTACTATTATTTTTTGTTAACCCATGAAGGATTTCATAGCAAGTAAGTCAAGGTAGAAATCTCAGTTCACGACAAACTTGATGGCTCTTAGAGGTGCACAAGATTTTCACAATGTATCTCCATTTTATGGTTTCATTTGTATTTTCCAATATTTTGTAAGGTGTTTACAGTAATAAGCTGAAGAGACAACAAACACACATACCCTTTCTAGTCATATTATAAAACTTCACTCTAAAGAGATAAATAGGGCCCACCAATCCGTGGATTTCTGTTCTTTTTGTCATCTAACACTAATGATTTCAGACATGACCTCCTAGAGCCATCAAATCAATCTTTCCAGAAACATTTGAGATTAGAGCAGTAGAAGAAAAACAGGTAAATCTTAAGAAGTTAAACTAAGACGACCCAAGTAGCTATCACTAAGGCTATTTACAGTACATATAAAGAAAACTATTGTTATACATATTCACCCAAAAGGTACCTACTGTGATCCTGTAACAAGAGATCAGCAAAGACAACAGATGAACAGATTTTAAGTGGAATCTTGTGTCATCATAATGTGTTTTCTTGCTGCTGTTTTTATCAATACCAGCAAAATGAACACCATGGTATTATCGTGCCTGCGTAAGACCAAAGACCTCAAGTCCCAATGCCACTGTGCCCTGGAAGTCCCTGTCCCACACAAGTCACCAAGGACCGTACCAGTTATCTTGCCTCTGTGTGAGGCAAGACCTTTCTACTTTCTACTGCTAATATGCAATATATATGCAAACTAATAATTCCCAAACTGATGTAACACTTGGGACAGTGAGCCCTATAGACTGGCTAAAATCATACAAGATGCATCTTCTTGTTCCTTAAAGTATTAATGCTACTAAGTAAATAGGCTAGAAATATGCCAGAAATCTGTTCAGTTTAGTGAGTCTGTGTGTATGCTTTTAATATGGATCACAGCAGGATATCTACACAAAACAAAAAAAAAAAAGACATTGACAATTTTAATCAAAATACAGCAAGTTTAGAGAGGTTCATTTTCAAACTCCTTAAATAACATACAGAATACAGTCAACAACTCTAAGCCGGCCAAAAGCAGCAACTGCCCTTTTTTTGCCACAGAAGAAATAATTTGAAGACTGGGAAGAAAGTAACTGTTCAAAGGCAAACAGCATCTAAGAACAATATATAAGCTCCTACCTATACGTGGTCTTGGGGTCCAATCACTAGAACTTGCATGTGAGGCTCTGTCATCTTCATCACTATCACAGGAGTGAAACCCATTGGCTATGACTTCATCGCTAAAAAGGAAGTTATCTGCAAGACAGCACAACAATGATGGGTTATACTTGGGCCAAATGGCACAGATACATATTTAAATATATAATAAATCCTAAAATTGTATGCTTTTAAAGTTAATTGCAATGAATTGCAAATAGGCAGTTTAATCACTTAGACACAGAAAATGTCTATCTTTTTAAAGTTTATAGATATGCTTTCAAGCCTTCAGTAGATTTGCTATCTTTAGACTGGGCTTTAGCAGGCTGGATGTTGACCTCAGTCAAATCTTAGTCAAAGGTTTGTTCTGTGAAGTGTTAGACAAAGTTTTTTGTACCTTAAAAATAATCCAAATGTTTTAAAAGTACAAATGAAATTTCCTTTCTCTTACAATTCTCACTACATTCAGCTCACTGAGAAACTGGATTAAATGAGAACGTGTCACCATTTATAGACTACTCTTTGACTGGGATTTTCAAAGCACAAAATTTTAAAAGAAACCCACAAATACACACTTGGATACAACCAAGTTACAAAATGTGGTTAGCTGAGCTGCAACAGCCTGCATATACAGGCTTGCATGAGATTTGAGTTCTGACAGAAAACGTGCTGGCTTGAACCACCTTCACAAAGTCTCTCTCACCCACTTCACCCTGCAGCTGGGCTTGGCTCAGAGCACCGCACCGTTACTCCAGCCCAGCTCATGGCCTTCAGCCAGAGTAACTCAATCTAACTCCATCACGTTATCCAGATGAAAGAGTCCGAAGAAGGAGGAGATACTTTTCTTACAGCATGCAGTACTTCAGCTAATATTTATGGGGAAATTCAGATTTTAACCTGAGCAGCTTATCAGAACATAGACTACTAAACTTTTGTTATTGGCTTTTTTATTAGAAATAGCCACAGCGACTGTAGCTGAACGTGCTGAAAATCTATGTACAAAGGAGAACAAGTTTCACTTGTGCCCTCTAAAGCAAAGAATCACTATAATAGTTTTCAATCTCTGTTCGAATAACCCCCGACCATATTTTAGCTAGGTTACTTCGCTTCATTCTTAAATAAAGAACACCACAAAACACCATCAGTTTTTATTCAAAGATTGTGTTGTCCTGTTCTTCCCCTTGCTTGCATAAATACTTTATTCTGATTAAAACAGAAAAAGGTAGAGGGCAGAAATTTACTTTTTGTACTTGCTGTCTTCTTCTGAGACCATAGGTGCTCTTTTGACACTACTATTTCTTATTATTAATCTACGTATTTACAGCATTTCACATCATGATGCATGCAGTCAGTGAACATACTGTGCAAAAAGCATTATGAAGAAGAAAAAAGTTGATTAGTACACATCAGTAAGTGCAAGTTTTATGAAAACTACCTTTACGTTGACTGGGTAAAGAATCAAAGTCTACCTTGTTAAAGACTCATCGCATACAGGTCACATTGTCATGTATTTAAGAAACACTGTGACAGATACAAACAGGCTGAAGTAGCAGTTTAAAATGTAGCACTCTCTGTGTAGTCATTTGGTTCCTCAGAGAGATAAAGGGAAGGCTTGCCAGAACTAAGCAATCCACAGCAAGACATGCCCGAGGATCTGAGTAAGTTGAGCAAAAAGGCTTCATATAAGGCATTGATAAGAAACCATTAACTTTACTCTTGTGGTGTTCGGATGAAGTTTTTAAATACCAAGGCTGTCTGAGCTTACCGTACAGCTCTGTTGCCTCTGGGGTAGCTTTTCCACAGGCAGAAATTTTCTGTCGAGTTTTACTACGGAGTTAAAGGTAAAATGCCTTCAACTGCATTCCAGGATAAAATGTAAAGACTTTACTGGCAGAATGCAGCATCTTACCCCTTTCAAGAAGCCTTTCCAAAGCACTGCTATAAAGAACAAAACAAAAGACCAAACCCCCTCAAAACCTATCTGCTTCAATAACGCAATGCAAGGTACTTTCATACTGATGCTGCCCAAAGAGCATGCTTCAAACAAGATACTTTTTAGAAGATTGTAGTTTAGCTTTTGCCACAGTAACTGAAATCTTAACCAAGACCATAATGTGAAGTTATTTAAAGAATTGGTTAGGACTAGTGCTCCTGTGCTTTCTGTGTGCGTTTCCAAGAAACAGAAATAAAACAATTATCACGGTAGAGATTGTGAAAGGGAAACGGGGCTTTTGATTTCTTCATTTTTAATAACTTGTTGCCAGCAACACAGCAAAATAAGCGTGTTCAGAAGCGAGAGCCCAGCCGATCTCCTTCTATAAGGCCCAGCACAAGAGACAGCGGGCTCTGACAAGGGCCGGTTGGGATGGGAACCCATCCGCTTCACGGACAGGGACGCGGCCCGCCCGAGTTTGCGTTCGGCGTTAGGGTTCGGGGGACGAAAGGAACACGGCGGCTGCGGGGTGGCCGCCCCCGCCCGCCCTCCCGGAGCCCGGCACAGGCCGGCATCGGGCCCGGCCCGGCAGGAGAGCCCGGGCGACTGCCGCGGGGAGGGAGCCCCGAGCGCCGGCGCAGGGAGGAGGGAGCCGGCCCGGCAGGCGGCCTGTCCCCCGGGGAGATAGGGAAGGGAGGGAGAAGGGGAGGGAGGAGGGGAGAGAGGGATAGGATCCTCACCAGGGTGCGGGGCCGGCGCCTCGGCCGCCCCGTTTGAACACTGCGCCCGCCTGCAGCCAACGGCCGCCTCCGCCGCCTCTTCGCCGGGCGCCGCCTCCGCCCCCTCCCCCCGGCCCCGCTGCTGCCG